>MDKH01028856.1:0-75849 GCA_005239495.1 Nicotiana undulata
AAATTTTTTCTGGCCCAATTTGGTAGCCAATTTTTCTTTTTGACAAACCTCTCATTTTTTCGAATGTCCTGCTCTTTTGCAGTACACTCATATTTGTAGTGGCCAGTCTTACCATAGTGGGTGCAAATTTTATTTTCAGGGAGAGTGAGATACTTGCTTTTGGGATCCCACTTGGGCAATTGACTCCCAAAACCAAGCCCTCTCTGGTAGCTACTAAGGCCAAGAAGTGGCTAGTTTGTGGATTAGGTCCAGATGAATACAACAGAATCCAAAGATGCACCACAACCAAAGAAATCTGGGATACTCTACAAGTAGCCCATGAAGGAACACCTCGGGTAAAGAGGTACTCCACTATACTCTCAATATGAAAACTTCACTCTATGAAAGAAGGAGAGACTATCCAAGAGATGTATACAAGGTTCACAGCCTTAACTAATGAACTAAAATCTCTTGGAAGAGTCATTCTTGAAGAGGAAAGGGTTGAGAAGATCCTAACAAGGGTCTTGCCAATTTCCTGGGAAAAGCAAAATCACTGCTATCCACAAATCCAAAAATATGGCAACCCTGAGATTGGATGAGCTTATTGGAAACCTCACTGTCTATGAACTCAGAAGGCAGACAATGAAGATGGATGGACCAAAGAAGGAGATGAGTCTAGCTCTGAGAATCACTGAGGGAGTAGATATGGAGGAAGATGAGTTGGCCATGATTACCAAAGAATTCAGAAACTTTCTCATGAGGAAGAAGGGAAACTCTAGAGGAGGAAACTACAACAAAGAAAAAGCTCCAGAAAGGCCAACCAATGAGGGATGCTACAAATGTGGTAAGACTGACCATCTCATCAAAAATTGTCCCAAGTGGGAAGTAGAATGGAAAAAAGAGAGATATGAAAGAAGGAACATGAAGAAGGAACTGGTCCAACCCAAGAAGACCACAACACAGGCTATGGTCGCTGCTTGGGGGGAAAGTTCAGATGAGGAATCAGAAGATGGGGAGACTGAAGATCAGGCGCTCATGGAAATTGGAGAATCTGATGAAGAACCACATGTAAGCATTTCCCATCTTAAAAACAAAATAAAGTTCCTATCTAAGGAAAAACTCTCTGAGTTGATACTTGATTTCATAGATGATTCTGAGGAAACATACAAAGAGAATGATCAACTTTTTAAAGAATGTGCAATGCTAAAAGCAAAGTGCATGAACCTGGAAATCAGAGTCAGTGAATCTGAAAAGAAAAACATTGTTTTGTTGAACCAGGTTCATCCACTTGAGACTGCGATTCTAGAACTAAAATCTGAGAACTTAAAACTGAGATTAGGATCCAGTAAAAAGGTTATTGATCACTCTTATGTCATGTTAGAAGAAAATTTGGGAAGACTAAAAGATAAAATGTATGCCAAATATGAACAGATAAGATCGCTTAAAGAAGAGCTTGGCAAGGTCAAACATGAACTAGATAGAACTTGTAAATGGAATAAATTCTCTGATACCAATTGATGTTTTAGACGTCAATACCACACAAGAATATAGGTTAAAAGTGTGGTACCCAATTTTTCGAGTGCTGTCTCACAAGAAGAACCTGGTTCTTCTTTGTGTTCCAACTTCTACTGGTGCGGAATAATAAAAGCAGTAAAGTAAAAATAAAGAGATTTTTACGTGGAAAACACCTGGCTCAAAAGGTGAAAAAACCACGACCTACTCTTCAGTAGGATTTGCTCAAACTCTTCACTAAAAACTCTGAGCCAAACGGACTTACAAAATAAGCTCTTTTGTAATCCTAGGACTAACTCTAATACCTTTGTATCAACTAGCCTCTAGCTAATTTCTACAAGCTTCAAGTTAACTCTAACTTGAACAATGTGTACCTATTACAATTTGCTTCTAAGAAAGCTGATAAGATACAATATTGAAACACCTACTACAATCAACTAGACTCAATACATCAACGATGAAACTGGTTCTTCTAGCTGATCTGTAGCTTTTGTATCGCACACTAAATCTGCTTGCAAAACAACTCTGGGAATTTTTCTTTCAGATCTTGATTCACTTCAGTACTTGTGCGTCTCTTCTTCCAGCAGATATACTTCGAGTATTTATAGATTCAGTAGTTGAATTTGTCGATCAATTCTAGTTCAACTCTTCCCGGGATAAAGAATTCGAATTAAACTCAACTTCCTTCTTTTGTTACTTTCTTTGCTGAATTCAACTTCTATTCTCTCATTAGCTTGCAACCTTTTCGCATTAGGATACAATCTCTTGGTTCATTGATACTTCACAATCACAAATATCTCCTATGCATATACGGTTCATGTGCTAACTATTTAGTTCCAAGATGTGTGCTCTGATGAACCTGGTTCAACTGGTCAGCCTTTGTCAATCTTCAAAACTATGCAGTGACATGGGTCAACATGAATCAACATGTGATATCATAACATACTGAAAGCGGAAGATAAACTAACACAAGTTTATATACGGAAAGTCTGAATGATATAATTCAAGTGGGGAAATACTAACATAAGTCTGAAACATATCTGTAGCCAACATTTCTTAATATGAAAAGCATGTGATTCAATCTAACTGTTACTCTAGCCTATGAAGCCTATAATGAAGTACTGAAAACATTGATTGTCTAAGGTAATGATAATTCCCCTAGATAAATGGGGATCACCAAATAGCTGGTACGAGAATCCTAGCGCTCTGAATCGTCAACCTGTAAATCATTACCTGCATTGTGAGATACATGCCCCGAGAAAATGGGACGTCGGTACATTTGAATTGCACTGGTATGTAAAGTAACTAAAAGAAAGAACTGTAAATGCTAAAACTGAAACTGAGTTGATAACTACTGAAACTGAAACAGAAATGGTAATTAATAACTGAACAAAGGAAGTAAGGATATGAATACTTCATCTTCTGAATGATAAACCACATGTTTATTTGAATAAACTACGGCCTCGGGCCCAATATATATGTTCACATGCTACGGCTTCAAGCCCAAATATACGTATACATAACTACGGCCTCAATCCCAAAATGCATAAAGCACAAACTACGGCCTCATGCCCAAACATGCATAAATTATAAACTACGGTCTTAGGCCCAAACATGCATAAAGCATAAACTACGCACTCAAACCCAAATACAGGTGTTCAACATTCAGGGATTTAAATTCAGAAACTGAGAATCATACTGCAATATGTGATGCTGAAATACTGAATCATATTGAGTTAAATGATATTGGAATACTGAATAGGACCAGACTGAGACATGTATTCATGAACTGATTAAGAAAACTGAAACCTGAACTGTTTATGACATGCTGTGTAATCTAGATTGAGACTCATAGGCATCAAACCCAAGTCTATATTGATTACGCACTGAGCGCACGACATTCAGAATGAAATCCATAAACAAGTTATGAAGCTAAAGAATAGAAGTGTTGCAACTATTCAAGGAACTAGGCTTCTATATTTCTGAGGCAATTAGTAACGTCGTAAAAGAAACGTAGTGTAGGGAGAATCCTTAACATTCCCAAACATAGAGAGTTAGCCTAACATACCTTAACTTCCTTCTCTTGAGCGTACTAACACATTCGTCAACCCTTTTAACTTTAATCTATATAATAATACATGTCAAATAGATTCCATATTAGCAATAATACTCATGTTTTGATCACTAGGCATTTTCTCAAACACTCGGTGAGCATGCATCTTTATAGCACTTATTAATGGTTTTTCTACACCCAACAACCCATTCTCTTGATCATAGACAAATTATAAAATCTCAATTTATTATAATAAATACCATTCTTCATCACCCATAGGATAAACAACACGATAAATAAATAATTAACAATTAACAGCCCAAAGCTATAATCGCTCATTCTTTCCTATCAAACCCATCAACTCATATTCATGAACTTAGAGTCTGTAATCATCAATCCAATGTTATAATCAATTAGAGGATGAATATTTTGCCTTCTAGAAGTTCAATCCTCTTGAATTCGAGTTCTAGTGTTTCTTCTCTCAACAATGATGTCTCGATCGAATATCTAATGATCTGAAGGATTTACCCATGTTAATAAGGTATTGGAGAATTGGAATTAACTTAGAATCACTATTAGAACTTACCTTGGATGAGGAGGGACCTTGGAGAAAGTTAGGTTCTTGAGATATTCCCTTTCTAGAGCAAGTTTTCGTGTTTTTGGGTGTGGGGGACGAAGTAGGGCTTATAAAATGACTTGTCATGTGCGCACCGGGAATAGTTGAGCGCGTAAATGACCGCACATACTGCCATTGTCCAGTAAAATGTGCATAACCTTTTGTCAGAAATCCGTTTGGGCTCCACAATATATCATTGAAAAGGTATTTCAAAGGGATACAACTTTTATGTTTTACGTTTTCTCAAATTCCCAACAGATTTGCACGAAAGCCTTCTATAAGATAGACCTTCCATAAACTTAGTCGATTTTATCAAATCTTATGCACCCCACTCTCCGTCTTGATTCCAAAACAACTATTTCCACCCATAATCATCCCCATAGGAATTCACATGTCTAAAATATCAAATTAATATCCATTAATACATCCACACCTAGTCCGAATTTATGGGGTGTTACGTAAGTCAATAAGACGATGATGCCTATAGTGAAATACTATCTACCGGAGACAACTGGGACGCACAAGAACAAGTGTTATCAATTTCAAGCAAATAACCAATAGAAGTTATTGAAAAATTCAGTAAATTATAATCTTATTTTAATAAGTATTGAAATAAAATTAATGAATTTTTTTCATCCATTAAAGTTTGTTTGTATTTAAATATAACTTTTTTATTTTTAATTTAAAATCACCCCTAAATACCGGTATTTCACCCTTAGGGTCGATAGGTGTACTGGTAGGGTAACAGTAAAAGTACCTTATCTCGTACCCTTAGGTCCCCTTAAGAAAAGTACCCTTAAGGAACTTGTTGGTGTTAGTGCATTTTAATATTAAAATTATAATATTAAAGTGCATTATTTCTTGTGAGATAGTAGTTATAAATTGGCAAGAAAGAGGTCATTATTTTGGTGTAACTCATAAATCACTAATGCCATGTTCTACTATTTTATTATCCCACTATCTTATTACTTATTTCATGGAAGAGATTCAACACTTATGAATAGTGGTGTTTCTTCCTTGTGTTTGGTGTGTGAAACTATGGTAGTGTGTATGAAAAAGTGAACTTGGTGTAGTGAAAAAAAAAGTTAAGAGAAGGAGAAAATCTAAGCCTCCAACTTATCCTATACAAAAGAGAATATTATTTTTGTTGAAGGAAAGTGTTTATTTTGGTAGAGCTTTGGACTCAACAACTTGTCAGAGTTTGTTCGAGTCATACGACGTTGTCGGGCTGTTGTATCCTGGAGGGGACAAGTTAAGAGTATTACTGCTGGACCAGTAAAGATACTACCACAGAGGGTTGAATCTCCTTAAAGAGAGTGAGATATCTGCACCTCAGCCTGAAGAATATTTATTTATTTTTTCTTCATCTTATTTTTCAATTGTAATTTCTTGTTATTTCACAAACAATTTGAAGGAGAGTCAATTTTTTTTAAGCAGTTGAAAAATAACGGATAACTCATGCGGAGATAGTAGGGTATCAAGGTAGAATTTCACTCTCTTTGAGAGGTGGTGCAATTTGTTGAAAATAAAAAAAAAATAATTGGTAACTCTACCATGGAGGCTGAACTAATTCATTTAGCTTCAGCTAGTGAGGAAACGAATTGGTTGAAAGATTTATTATTTTAAATTCCTTATTTTGAAAAATTATTCTTCTATTTAATTCATTGTGATAGCATTGCTGCTATGGTAGATTACAAAATCGTTATTACAACGGTAAATCCAGACCTACAAGGAGAAAATACAATATTGTGTGATGTTTAAAAAAGTGATAAAATTGACGTTGATTATGTGATAATTTTGCAGATCCACTAGCCAAAGACTTGGCAACATAAAGGGTCTGGAGTACATCGAGGGGGATGAGATTGAAGCCCATAAACTCATAAGTCAAATATGAGGAAACCCAACCTGGGGACTAGAGATCCTATAACCAGGCTCAATGGGAAGAACGAAACATATGATGGCTTGATTTGAAATGCACTGTTATATTTATTATTGTTCCATCCCTATGGTGTGAGTGCATTTATCTTGTAACGATTTGCGAGATTTAGTTTTTTTATTAACTCTTAGTGAAAATCTGTAACTCTATGAGTGGGGTGTTAAGTTACATGATCATCCTTGACAGATTTCACCCATATGAGTGTGAAAGTAGGCCGCCTCCTATGAGAATTTGGCTTATTCTCAAAAACACTCGTGAAAATCGGGATAGCACAAGGTCATACTGTGTTGGCTAATAAAGCTCATGCCAACGCCTTGATTATTATGTGTAAGCAGTGATACTTTATTTCCCTAAAGTAGTCATAGTTCAAGTCTGAGACCACTACTGACTCTGGAGTAGAGATTGTTGTTTTACTAAGTGGAGGTTCAATGCAGAGCACACCTTCATTATACATAATAGTCTCCCTTCAACTGTAAACTTTCTTATTTTAATATTAAAATGAGTGTGGAAATGTTGGTGTTAGTGCATTTTAATATTAAAATTATAATATTAAAGTGCATTATTACTTGTGAGATATTGGTTATAAATTGGCAAGAAAGTGGTCATTATTTTGGTGTAACTCATGAAACCACTAATGCCATGATCTACCGCTATTTACCCACTAATGATTATATTTTGTAACCACCAACTCATGTTCTACTATTTTATTATCCCACTATCTTATTATTTATTTCATGGAAGAGATTCTACACTTATAAACAGTGGTGTTTCTTCTTTGTGTTTGGTGTGTGAAAGTAGGGTAGTGCGTATGGAAAGGTGAACTTGGTGTAGTGAAAAAGAGAGTTAAGAAAACAAGAAAATCTAAGTATCCAACTTATTCTATACAAAAGAGAATATTATTTTTGTTGAAGGAAGGTGTTTATTTTGGTGGAGCTTTGGACTCAACAACTTGTCCAGAGTTTGTTCGAGTCATACGACGTTGTCGGGCTATTGTATTCTGGAGGGGACAAGTCAAGAGTATTACTACTGGACCCGTGAATATACTACCACAGTGGGCTTGAATCTCCTTAAGGAAAGTGAGATATCCGCACCTCAACTTGAAGAATATTTATTTAATTTTTCTTCATCTTATTTTTCAACTGTTTCTTGTAATTTCACCAACAGTACCCCATTTACCGTTATCGTCACCTTAACCCTTAACTCTTTTTTTTTGGTTCAAAAGATAACATTCATTAAACTATAAGTTAAGCGTACAAAGAGGTTGGTGCTCGGGCTGAACCATGTTACAAGCCATAGTGTTACTAGTAGTAGATACAGTGTTTGTGGTATTCCTAACGGAACTATCATCACAACACTCAAAATTAGTAAAAACTATCTCCGCTACATCCTGGTCTTCATCATTCGACTCCAGGTTGCTCCACAAAGCAAATAAAGTTGCATTGTATTCAACTACCATGTTTGTTGTAAGTGGAATTGATCTTGTAGTAGTTGTTCCTTGCTTATCGCCGTCAAAATGTTGGATCACAAAAAGTGGTGGTACTGCAAAACATTGTAGCGTACGATTACTTGCCAGATTGTTTCCCTCCTTTGCTAGTTGGTCTGGTACTCTATTTTGTTCTCTGTACGCATGTCGTACTCTTGGATTATGTATCTGGTGGATGAGGTACCTACAGTCAATAAGCATGTTAGTGTATAAAATATTATTGTTAGCTAGCATAGTGATTACCTCCCTGGCATCGACTTCCACTTGCAGTGGTGTTAGATTTAGTTTCTGAGCTATGTGAAGTCCTTGTATCAGTGCTCGAAGTTCTGCTCCAATAGAAGTTGATTGTGGTACATTTCCTGAAAATCCCACAATCCAGTCTCCCAGGTGATTACGAATTACTCCTCGTATGCTATCCATATTAGACCTTAGTGAATGGGCCCCATTCGTATTTAACTTGTAAATATTTGGTGTTGGAGGAATCCATTTAAGGTCAACTTTAATTTGCATAGGTCTTGTGCGAAAAGGGGCTGCCAGGTAGGCATATTCGATGCTTTGTTGAATTGTATGTCTTTTGCTAACAGTGGCATGGGCCTCTTCGTAGATGTTTTTATTACGGACGAGCCAAATATTCCACATACTTAGTGATATAAAAGTACGCGCGTTAATCCCATATGATAATCGTAAGGTTTTCAGATTGATTAAAGTATGGAGCCATTGTTGTGGATGGTTCATATGGGTGAGTGTCGTTATATGTGTAACGACTCGACCAGTCGTTTTGCGTTTTAGGACCATGTTCCCCTAAATAAGGCTTCCCGTAGTTGCTTTTAATGATTTATGACTTTGTGGGGACGAGTGGTTGGGGATTTGGAAGAATTTGGAATGGTATAGGAACACTTGGTTCCTTAAGGTTGGCTTTTAAGGCCAAGTTTGACTTCGGTCAGCGTTTTGAGTAAACGACATCGGAATCGAGTTTTGACGGTTCCGGTAGCTTTGTAAGATGATTTCGGACTTAGGCATATGTCCAAACGGGTTTTGGATGACCCGGGAGCGTTTCGGCGCCAAATAGTGAAATATGATTCCTTAAGTTCAAAAAATTGAGGTTTGGAACGTGTTTTTGTGTTATCGAGGTCCGAACGGAATTCCGAGACCGAGAATAGTTCTGTTATGTTATTTATTACTTTCTTGAAAAATTTGGTGTCATTCCGAGTAGTATAGGTAGGTTCGGCGCATTGAGAGAGAATTCTAGAACTTGAAGTTAAAAGTTTGATTCAATTTGGTTTTGGGGTCGGATTCTTAGTTTCGTTGTTGGTTTCCACGATCCGAAAATTCGAGCAAGTCCGTATCACGAATACAGACTTTCCAGTTCCTTTGGATGGGGTCCCGGGGGGCTCGCGTGAGTTTCGGACCCCTCGGAGCTAAATACAAAATTCCAGATTTTTTGTATCTGGTTTCCTTCTATGCGTTCGCGGTTGTACTGTCGCGTTCGCATAGAAGGATATGGGTAGGGGTGAAAATTACCCTATGTGTTCGCATAGGTGCTCCGTGTTCGCATAGGGTAAAGCGATGGGCCAGCCCAGCTTAGCCCTTACTCAGTGCGTTCCCACCCTCCCAGCCGCGTTCGCGTAGGTCTAGCCTGGCTAGCCTCCGCGTTCGCATAGAAGGCCTCAGGAGGCCTGCCCATTTGTTCATCGCGAACGCACTGCCCCTGTTGCGTTCGCATAGAAGGGGTAGCTGGGCAGTGACTTTTAAAAACGGGACTTAGTCTAATTTTTGACATTCTTCATCTACCTTGGGCGATTTTAGAGCATTTCAAAGGGAATAATCGACCTAGCTACTGTAAGGTAAGTGATTCCTACTCTAAATTTAGTTTAATACTTGAATTCTTAAGTAGATTAACCCATTAATTAGTAAGAAATCACGGGTTAGAGTAAAAACCTAGGTTTTATGGGAAATGAGAGAATTTCCAAGGAATTTGCCACGGAATCATACAAAAACTATATATTATTGATCCTTAGGCTATGGGTGAGTGTTTCCTTAAAAAATTTCCAGAATCCGAGCATGTGGGCCCGGGGGTGTATTTTGAAATTTTTCAAAGTGAGTTGAAATAACTAATTAAATAGGGGAATTTCATACTTTTGAGTATAAATTAACTTATTTATGCAATATTTGACTAGTTTCGAGTCCTTGGGAGACGAGTTTGGAGTTTCGGGCGCATTCTTGACCCGGAAAGTAGGCTCGACGCGAGGTGAGTCTCCTTTCTAACCCTGTAAGAGGGAATTGTCCCCATAGGTGATTATAAATAATTGCATGTCTTTATTTGTGGGGGCTACGCACGCACGAAGTGACGAGAGTCCGTGCGTAGCTACTATTATGCCTTGTCGGGTAGTTTAGGATTCACAAGCATGCTTTCTGTGTCGTATTTGTGATCTTACATGTGGTCTAGGTAGTCTAATATCCTTGAATTTCACATATGAAGGCCTAGGAGGTTATATTTCAAAGTTGACATTATTGAATCCTTTCCTGCTAAGTATGATCCCTGATAAATTATCCGAAATTCCTGTTAATTATGTATATGTATACGGGAACCTGTGTCGCATGTATGATTCGCGAGCGGCGTAGCCCTAGTATTATGTTAATCGCGTTGCATGTTCGATTCGCGAGCGGGGAAGATAGATGCATCTATGGTTCGAGCCGTTCGACCCTTCGGCAGTGCACATTTACTTTTCATGGTGTATCGGTCGTATGTTCACGGCCTGTTATGTGTTTGATGATTGATGGGAAGCCCTGTAATTGTATCTGTTGATTATATGAAAAAGTGAGGGTTAAGTAGCTTGTATGCTACTGAAGTTGATACGTAAGGGTAGTAGAGAACGTTATTTTATGCTCATTTTCTTATTATTATTCATTACTGCTATTTCTATTTAGTCTGTATTTATTGTATATTGTTTGGCCCTAGTCAGTATTATGCCAACCTCTTGTCACTACTTCTTCAAGGTTAGGCGGCATACTCACTGGGTACATATTTGTTTATGTACTCATGCTACGCTTCTGTACTTAATTGTACGGGTTCTGAGGATGGTGCATCTGGTTATCAGGCCGGAGCTCGACCCTGAGTTATATATGGACTTGACTTCACGGTGAGCTGCTTCCCTTGGCTATTCTCAGCAGCACTATGGAGCCCTCTTTTGTTTATTCTTGTCTATTTCCTTCAGACAGTAGGACCGATTATTTCATCTTTGCATTCTCTACTAGTACGCATGTCGACTTGTGACACTAGTTCCTGGCACATACGTAGTAGAAATTATATCTTTTGGGGTTGTATATATTGGTTTATGATCCTTCATGGCTTTATTTGTTTAAGTTAGTTAATTTTTTTTGTTTCCACTTAATGTCTTAAACTTGAATTAGGTAAGTGTTGCAAATTAAGTGAAATTCTATAGTAAGTAAATGGTTGGCTTGCCCGACCTGAATTAAGATTTGGGTTGTGACAACATGGTATCAGAGCTCTAGGTTCACGTAGGTCTCACGAGTCACGGGCAAACCCATTAGAGTCTTGCATATCGGTACGGAGACGTTTGTACTTATCTTCAGGAGGCTATAGGATGTTAGGAAACCTCTCTTTATCATCTTCTATCGTGCAGTCGATGGTGTACTAAATCTCACTTTTCTATTCTCTCACATATGGTGAGGACGCGCGCAGCCGATGTTCCAGACCCGGGAGATGTCGCTACCCCCGTTGTCCAAGGCCGTGGTAGAGGCCGGGGGGAGGGCACCGGCCCGAGAAAGGGGACGAGGGCGTCCTAGAGCTGTTCCAGTTGCGCCACCAATAGGGCCAGAAGCGGATCCCATTACGGAGGAGCAGGGCGAGGTTCCCCCAGCAGATCCTTCTTTGACGGGCTTTATGATGGCGCCACACTTCCAGGAGGTCATGAGCGGTATGATGCGGTTCATGGATACTATGACTCAGGCTGGTTTATTTCCAGCGGATCCTGCCACATCTCAGGCGAGAGGGGAAGCCTAGACCCCTACTGCCCAGGCCGCAAGTCATGCAACAGCAGTATATCAGACCCCGGGTACACTGCCCGCGGGCGGGGCCTGGCCTGTTGCAGCAGCACCTGAGCCCAGACCAGCTGCGGACGGTGATCCGCAGAAGTTATTGGATAGATGGACCAGATTGCACCCGCCAGTCTTCGGAGGTGAGCAAGGAGAGGATGCCCAGTACTTCATTGATAGGTGCAAGGACATACTGCACAACATGAGGATATTGGAGTCCCATGGAGTTAACATCACTACCTTTCAGTTAGAGGGCAGGGCCCGCAGATGGTGGCAGTCCTATATTCTTGGCAGACCGGCAGGTTCTCCTCCTATCACCTAGGAGCAGTTTACCTAGATGTTCCTGGACAGATACATTCCACCCTCTGAGAGGGAAGAGTTGCGGTATTAGTTTGAGCAGCAAGAGCAGGGTTAGATGTCGGTGACAGACTACGAGGCTAGGTTTTCTGAGCTGTCTCGTCACGCACTCATGATACTAGCTACTGATGCTGAGAGAGTGCGTAGGTTTGTAGCTGGGTTACATCCAGGAATTAGGGCCAACATGGCCCGAGAGGTGGAGATGTGGACTCCTTATCAACTTGTAGTAGAGATTTCTCGCAGGATCGAGGGTTATCGGTCGAGGAGCAGAGAGCAGGGGCAGCAGGATAAGAGAGCCAGATTTTCCAGGGATTTCACAGGCGCTCCAGCTAGGGGCAGAGGTTAGTTCGGCAGGGGCCAGCCCAGCAGGCCCCCATATTCAGCACCCTCACCACCCTCTCGTGGTGTTCCAGTGAGGCCTAATTTCAGTTCTATGCCAGAGAGTTCTCACCGTCCACCAGCTATCCAAGGTTCTTCTTCAGGGCAGCAGGCCATGGCACCGAGGGGATGTTATGAGTGCGGGGATCCAGGCCATATCAGGAGGACTTTTCCAAGGTTTCGGGGCAAGGCAGTACAGCAGGGTTATCAGCTTATGAGTTCAGCACCAGCGGTCCGGCCACCCAAAGGTGGAGGGCAGGCCGGCAGGGGTCGTCCTAGAGGTGGAGGACAAACTAGGGGAGTTTAGTCAGCTCCTGTTCATTCCGGCAGAGGTTCGTCGTCCGGTGCTCCAACTAGATTCTATGTTATTCCGGCCAGATCAGATGCAGTGGCCTCAGATGCCGTGATCACAAGTATTATTTCAGTATGTGGTAGAGAGGCATCAGTGTTATTTGATCCAGGATCCACTTATTCATATGTATCAGCCTTATTTGCTTGTTTCCTAGATGTTCCTCGTGAGTCCTTGGGCTATCCTATTTATGTGTCCACTCTTGTGGGCGATTCTGTGGTGGTAGACCAGATTTATCGGTCTTGTGTGGTTACATTATGTGGGTTCGAGACCAGAGCAGACCTCCTATTGCTCGACATGGTTGATTTCAAGGTTATTCTAGGCATGGATTGGCTATCTCCCTATAACGTCATTCTTGATTGCCATGCCAAGACGGCTACTCTAGCCATGCCCGAGTTGCCTAGGCTGGAGTGGAGAGGTTCCTCAGCTAGTGCATCTAGTCGGGTTATTTCCTTCCCGAAGGCTCGACATATGGTCAAGAAAGGTTGTCTGGCCTATCTTGCTTATGTGCGAGACACCACCGCTGAGTCTCCGACGATTGATTCAGTGCCAGTGGTTCAGGAGTTTGCAAATGTATTCCTTCAGACCTTCCAGGCATGCCTCCGGATCGTGATATTGATTTCTGTATTGACTTGGATCCAGGCACCCAGCCTATCTCTATTCCCCAGTACCGTATGGCTCCGAAAGAATTGAAGGAATTGAAGGAGCAGTTTGAGGAGTTGTTGGCTAAGGGGTTTATCAGGCCGAGTGTATCGCCTTGGGGTTCTCCAGTGTTATTTTTGAAGAATAATGATGGGTCTATGCGGATGTGTATTGACTATTGTCAGTTGAACAAGGTCACCATTAAGAATAAGTACCAATTGTCGTGTATTAATGATTTGTTTGACCACTTGCAGGGTGCTCAAGTGTTTTCTAAGATCGACTTAAGATCTGGGTACCACCAGCTGAAGATTTGGAACTCGGATGTTCCGAAGACTGCTTTTTGCACGAGATATGGCCATTATGAGTTCCTGGCGATGTCCTTTGGCTTGACTAATGCCCCAACAACATTTATGGACTTGATGAACAGGGTGTTCACACCGTATATTGATTCTTTAGTCATTGTCTTTATTGATGACATTCTGATTTACTCACGTAGCCTGGGAGAGCACGAGCAGCATTTGAGAGTTGTGCTCCAAGCTTTGCGAGAACAGAAGTTATATGCTAAGTTCTCCAAGTGTGAGTTCTGGTTGGATTCTGTGGCATTCTTGGGACATGTGGTATCTGGCGAGGGTATCAAGGTTGATCCTAAGAAGATTGAGGCAGTTCAAAGTTGGTCACGCTCTACTTCATCTACGGATATCCGGAGTTTCTTGGGTCTAGCAGGGCATTATCGCCGATTTGTGGAGGGTTTTTCATCCATTGAAAACCCATTGACTACATTGACTCAGAATAATGCCCCGTTCTGATGGTCCGACGAGTGTGAGGCGAGCTTTCAGAAACTCAAGACAACATTGACCTCAGCACCAGTTCTGGTATTACCTTCCGATTCTAGGATGTATACAGTATATTGCGACGCTTCACGCGTTGTCTTGGGATGTGTGTTGATGCAGGAGGGGAGAGTTATTGCTTGTGCTTCGCGCCAGCTGAAGGTTCACGAAAAGAACTACCATGTGCACGATCTGGAGTTGGCGGCGATTGTTCATGCTCTTAAGATTTGGAGGCACTACTTGTATGGGGTGTCTTGTGAGGTTTATACAGACCACCGCAATTTGCAGCACTTGTTCAAGTAGAGGGATCTGAATTTGAGGCAGCGCAAGTGGCTTGAGTTGCTGAAGGATTATGACATCACTATTCTCTATCATCCGGGAAAGGCAAATGTGGTAGCAGATGCTCTGAGCAGGAAGGCGGAGAGTATGGGTAGTTTGGCTTATATTGCAGCAGAGGAGAGACCTCTAGCTTTGGACATTCAGTCCTTGGCTAATCGCCTGGTGAGGTTGGACCTTTCAGAGCCCCGCCGAGTTCTTGCACATGTGGTTGCTCAGTCTTCGTTATTGGGGGAGATTAAGGCCCGACAGTTCGATGATCCGTGCTTGGCAGAGCTACGGGAGACAGTGGTTCAGGGTGGTGCCAAGGAGGTTACTATTGGCGAGGAAGGTGTTCTTAGACTTCAGGGCCGTTTGTGTGTTCCTAATTTTGATGGTCTGAGGGAGAGGATTCTGGAGGAGGCTCAAAGTTCACGGTATTCTATTCATCCTGGTGCCACGAAGATGTACCGTGACTTTAAGCAGCATTACTTGTGGAGGCGGATGAAGAAGGACATAGTGGAGTATGTGGCTAGATGTCTTAATTTCCAGCAGGTTAAGTATGAGCACCAGAGGCCAGGAGGCCTACTTCAGTAGATGCTCATTCCTGAGTAGAAATGGGAGCGCATCACTATGGACTTCGTAGTTGGGTTGCCTCGGACTTTGCAGAAGGTCGATGTGGTTTGGGTTATTGTGGACAGGTTGACCAAATCGGCGCATTTCATCCCAGTGGCTACTACTTATACTTCTGAGAGGTTGGCCCATATCTACATTCGGGAGATAGTCCAGTTTCATGGTGTGCCGGTGTCCATTATATCATATCGAGGTCCTCAGTTCACCTCGCACTTCTGGAGAGCATTGCATAGTGATATGGGCACCCAGGTAGATCTCAACACAACATTTCATCCTCAGACTGATGGTCAGTCGGAGAGGACAGTGCAGATATTGGAGGACATGCTCAGGGCGTGTGTGATTGACTTCGGAGGTAAGTGGGACCAGTTCTTGCCTCTGGCCGAGTTTGCTTATAATAATAGTTAGCAGTCCAGCATCGAGATGGCTTCATTTGAGGCCTTGTATGGCCAGCGATGTCGTTCTCCTATCGGGTGGTTTGAGCCCGGCGGGGCTAAGTTATATGGCACCAACCTGGTGAAGGATGCTTTAGAGAAAGTGAAGTTGATTCAGGAGAGGCTCCGCACAGCACAGTCCAGACAAAAGAGTTACGCGGATCAGAAGGCGCATGATGTATCTTTTATGGAGGGAGAGAAGGTTCTGATGAAGGTCTCGTTGATGAAGGGTATTATGAGGTTTGGGAAGAAGGTCAAGCTGAGCCCGAGGTTTATAGGTCCTTTTGAGGTGTTGAGGCGAGTTGGAGAGGTTGCTTACGAGCTTGCTTTACCTCCCAGTTTATCAAGAGTCCATCCGGTCTTTCATGTATCCATGCTCCGGAGGTACCACGCCGACTTCTCACACGTGGTTGATTTCAGCACCATTCAGTTGGATGAGAGGTTGGGCTACGAGAAGGAGCCAGTTTCTATTATTGACATACATGATCGCCAGTTGAGGTCCAAGAGAATTTTTGCCGTAAAGGACCAGTGGAGGGGCCAACCAGTCGAGGAGGCGACTTGGGAGTCCGAGGGGGAAATGCGGAGCAGATATCCACACCTATCAGCGCTTCAGGTATGATTCTAGACTCGTTCGAGGACGAACGTTTGTTTAAGAGGTGGAGAATGTAACGACCGGACATGTCGTTTTGTGTTCTAGGACCCTGTTCCCCTAAATAAGGCTTCTCGTAGTTGCTTTTAATGATTTATGACTTGTGGGGACGAGTGGTTCAGGATTTGGAAGAGTTTGGAATGGTATAGGAACACTTGGTTCCTTAAGGTTGGCTTTTAAGGTCAAGTTTGACTTCGGTCAACATTTTGAGTAAACGACCTCGGAATGGAGTTTCAATGGTTCCGGTAGCTTCGTATGATGATTTTGGACTTAGGCATATGTCCGGAACGGGTTTTGGATGACCCGTGAGCATTTCGGCGCCAAATAGTGAAATATGATTCCTTAAGTTTAAAAAATTGAGGTTTGGAATGTGTTTTTGTGTTATCAAGGTCCGAACGGAATTCCGAGACTGGGAATAGTTCTGTTATGTCATTTATGACTTGCTTGCGAAATTTGGTGTCATTCCGAGTAGTATAGGTAGGTTAGGCGCATTGAGAGCGAATTCTAGAACTTGAAGTTCAAAGTTTGATTCAATTTGGTTTTGGGGTCGGATTCTTAGTTTCGTTGTTGTTTTTCACTTTCCGAAAATTCGAGCGACTCTGTATCATGAATACAGACTTGCCAGTACCTTTGGATGGGGTCCCGGGGGGCTCGGGTGAGTTTTGGACCCCTCAGAGCTAAATACAAAACACCAGATTTTCTGTATCTGATTTCCTTCTATGCGTTCTCGGTTGTACTGTCGCGTTCGCATAGAAGGATATGGATAGGGGTGAAAATTACCCTATGCATTCGCAGAGGTGCTCCGTATTCGCATAGGGTAAAGCGATGGGCTAGCCCAGCTTAGCCCTTACTCAGTGCGTTCGCACCCTCCCAGTCGCGTTCGCGTAGGTCTAGCCAGGCTAGCCTCCGCGTTCGCATAGAAGGCCTCAGAAGGCCTAGCCATTTGTTCATCGCGAACGCACTGCCCCTGTTGCGTTCGCATAGAAGGGGCAGTTGGGCAGTGACTTTTAAAAACGGGACTTAGTCTAATTTTTGACATTCTTCTTCTTCCTTGGGCGATTTTAGAGCATTTCAAAGGGGATAATCGACCTAGCTACTGTAAGGTAAGTGATTCCTACTCTAAATTTAGTTTAATACTTGAATTCTTAAGTAGATTAACCCATTAATTAGTAAGAAATCATGGGTTAGAGTAAAAACCTAGGTTTTATGGGAAATGAGAGAATTTCCAAGGAATTTGCCATGGAATCATACAAAAACTATATATTATTGATCCTTAGGCTATGGGTGAGTGTTTCCTTTGAAAATTTCCAGAATCCGAGCATTTGGGCTCGGGGGTGTATTTTGGGATTTTTCAAAGTGAGTTGAAATAACTAATTAAATAGGGGAATTTCATACTTTTGAGTATAAATTAACTTATTTATGCAACATTTGACTAGTTTCGAGTCCTTGGGAGACGAGTTTGGAGTTTCGGGCGCATTCTTGACCCGGAAAGTAGGCTCGACGCGAGGTGAGTCTCCTTTCTAACCTTGTAAGAAGGAATTGTACCCATAGGTGATTATAAATAATTGCATGTCTTTATTTGTGGGGGCTACGCACGCACGAAGTGACTAGAGTATGTGCGTAGCTACTATTATGCCTTGTCGGGTAGTTTAGGATTCACAAGCATGCTTTCTGTGTCGTATTTATAATCTTGCATGTGATCTAGGTAGTCTAATATCCTTGAATTTCACATATGAAGGCCTAGGAGGTTATATTTCGAAGTTGACATTATTGAATCCTTTCCTGATAAGTATGATCCCTGATAAATTATCCGAAATTCCTGTTAATTATGTATATGTATACGGAACCCGTGTCGCATGTATGAGTCGCGAGCGGGGTAGCCCTAGTATTATGTTAACCGCATTGCATGTTCGATTCGCGAGCGGGGCAGATAGATGCATCTATGGTTCGATCCGTTCGACCCTTCGGCAATGCACATTTACTTTTCACGGCGTATCGGTCGTACGTTCACGGCCTGTTATGTGTTTGATGATTGATGGGAAGCCCTGTAATTGTATCTGCTGATTTTATGAAAAGGGGAGGGTTAAGTATCTTGTATGCTATGGAAGTTGATACGTAAGGGTACTAGAGAACGTTATTTGATGCTCCTTTCCTTATTATTGTTCATTACGACTATATTTGTTTAGTCTGTATTTATTGTATATTGTTTGGCCCTAGTCATTATTACGCCAACCTCTCGTCACTACTTCTTCGAGGTTAGGCGGGATACTCACTGGATACATATTTGTTTATGTACTCATGCTATGCTTCTGTACTTAATTGTACAGGTTCTGAGACTGGTGCATCTGGTTATCAGGCCGGAGCTCGACCCTGAGTTATATCTGGACTTGACTTCACGGTGAGCTGCTTCCCTTGGCGATTCTCAGCAGCACTATTGAGCCCTCTTTTGTTTATTCCTGTCTACTTCCTTCAGACAGTAGGACCGATTATTTCATCTTTGCATTCTCTACTAGTACGCATGTCGACTTGTGACACTAGTTCTTGACAAATACGTAGTAGACATTATATCTTTTGGGGTTGTATATATTGGTTTATGATCCTTCATGGCTACATTTGTTTAAGTTAGTTAATTTTTTTTTTGTTTCTACTTAATGTCTTAAACTTGAATTGGGAAAGTGTTGCAAATTAAGTGAAATTCTCTAGTAAGTAAATGGTTGGCTTGCCCGACTACGGTGTTGGGCGCCATCACGACCTGAATTAAGATTTGGGTTGTGACAATATGGTTGGTAAGCCCTATTGATGCCCAGTATGGTTTGGCATTGGGGCATTGTAAGAAGATGTGTTGCAGCGTCTCATCTCTATCTTGGCAGTAATAACAGGTTGCAGTAGTGATAATATTGATGGATTTGAGAAAGTGGCACGATGGTAGACGATTGTGATTGAGGATCCAAAGAAATGTTTTTACCTTAGTATAAATGGGTAAGGCCCATATCCATGTGAAAGTATTTGGATTGGAATTGGGTGAAAATTCAGTATGTGTTAGTGTCTTGTACACTGATTTGACGAAAAACAGCCCTGAAGGTGTTAAGGCCCAGAATATGTGATCATGACCTTTGTGGAAGCAGGATAGGTATGGAGTTTGAATTTGTTGTCGTATTTGTAAAGGTAACTCAAAAGGGATATTAGCCCAATCCCATTCATGTTGTTGATAAAGGGAGGCAATTTTGATCTCCTGATGTGTTTGGGGCAAAGGTCCGTGTATGAGGGAGCGAAGCTGAGTGCCACCATTGACCCATGGTGCCAGAAATTAATGTGTTCGCCGGTTCCTATTCTCCATTGTAAACCAAGCTGGCAGTGCTTTCAACCTTTGATGATATTGCGCCAGATTAGTGAATGTTTTAACGGAAAAGACATAGTTAGATACTTACTAAGGAGGGTTTTTGCCCAAAGAGTTTGAGGGGATTGGAAAAGTCGCCATGAGAGTCTTGCAAGTAGAGCATCGTTTTTTGTGCGTAGTTTCTGAATACCTAGCCCTCCCAGTTCTTTGGAGGTTGTAATTTTATCCCATTTAAGGAGATGCAATTTTTTCCTTGTTGTGGTACTTCCCCATAGGAAATTGCGTTGGTATTGTTCTATTTTTTTAATAATGGATTGGGGGATAGCTATATATTGCATAACATGATTTGGTAGGGTATTTAGGGTGGATTTGATGAGGGAAGTGCGCCCCGCCATAGTCATGAAGTTGGTTTTCCATCCGGCTAACTTACGTTTAAAGTTATCGAGAAGGAATTGGAAATCAGTGTTTTTGGGAGTTGAAGTGAACATAGGAAAACCCATATATTTCCCAAATTTAGTTCCTTCTGACATTTGGAAAGAGTCCAGAATAAAACTCTTGTTCGCTTGGGAGCAGTTTTTCGAGAAAAAGATCTTTGATTTATGGAAGTTAATTTTTTGGCCGGAGTAGCTGTTGAAATGATTTAGTGTATTGATGATGGCGTGGCAACTTTTTGTGCTAACTTTGGCTAACAAGATGATGTCGTCTGCGAAGAATAAGTGTGATAGAGGCAGAACGATCTTGGACAGTTTGATTGGTTGCCACTGAAGGTAGTCCACGGATAAGGAGATGCTCCGTGAGAGCATTTCCATATACATGATGAATAGATAGGGTGACAAGGGGTCAACTTGACGGAGTCCTCTAGAAGGACAGAAGTAAGGTGTACGCGTATCGTTTATTAAGATAGAGGTTGACGAGGTTGTAATACATGACATAATTAGCTTGATTAAAGGAGTGGGAAAGTTGAAGAATAGTAAAGTTTTCCTCACAAATGACCATTCTAGACGGTCAAATGCTTTTTCAAGATCTAATTTTAAAAGCATGTGACTAGTTCTACCTCGTTTTTGCCGGAAAGAATTGAGAATTTCTTGAACCAGGATAGCATTATCAGAAGTTCTCTTACCCTGTTGGAAACTAGTATGTGTGGGTCCTATGATTTTGGAAATGATGGACTTAATCCTATTGACACGGATTTTTGTGATAATTTTGTAAACAGTGTTACATAGGCTGATTGGCCTATATTGATGAATGGCGTGTGCATTTTTAACTTTAGGAATTAGGCAGACATAGGTTGTGTTGATCTCCTGTGGGATATACATATTGCTAAATACTTTGTGGTAAAATGTATTAACCTTAGGGCCCACCTCATTCCAATATTTTTGGTAAAAATAAGGATGCAAACCATCCAGTCCTGGTGCCTTAAGAGGCTTGAAGGAGATGAGTGAGTTCATAATTTCCAAGTCATGTAATGGTGCCACTAAAGATTGATAATCCTCCTGACTAAGTGCATGGGTGTTATCATCTTGATGTATATAAGCTGACTGAGATTGTTCTGTGGTGAACAACAGTTTGTAATAGTCTTGAATGGAATTATGAATATCAATTGGGTTAAAGCACCAGTTGCCACCCGTATCTTTTAGGGCAGTTATTCTATTTCTTCTACGTCTTTGTAAAGTTGACATATGAAAGAATTTCGTATTTGCATCACCTTCATTAAGCCAAGTGATACGCGACTTTAGCTTCCAAAAGTCTTCTTCTAATCGAAGAATATTACTATAATCTTTTGTGAGTTGTTGTTCTAGTGTTTGTAGGAAGACGCTAGTGGGGTAATGTATGGAAGCCTGAATACCTGCCAATCTGGCTAGTATTTTACACTTGTTTTTGAAGATGTTACCAAACGTATTTTTATTTAGTTCGTTGCAACATTTTGGAAGTTGTGGGTAGCTTGAAGAAGAGAGGCATTTGTCTCCCAAACCGTGCGAACTAAGTCCTGGAACTCCGGGTGCGAAATCAAGATTGTTTCAAATCTAAATATTCTAGGGATAGTGGGACGTCTATTTTCAAGTGAAAGCAAGAGTGGACAGTGATCCGAATATGTGCGCGGTAGATGTTGGATTGTGGCCTCTGGATAATGATTTATTCACTCATAATTTGCTAACATACGATCAAGCCTTTCTAAAATGGTGTGACCGTGCCGACGTTTATTAGTCCAAGTAAATCGACTCCCTTTAAACCCTAAGTCTATTAGATTGCAATAGTGAGGCAACGTCCAAAGGTGTCCGCTCTATTATTGTTTAACGGGTTGCCTCCAAATTTTAGAACCAGTGCCCTCCACTTAGACGGCCCAATATGATCCACACAAATTAAGAATCGTGTAATTGTTATAACTAAGCATGAAATTTAATTGCATGGCTCAACCTAATTATTATTATTATTATTATTATTATTATTATTATTATTATTATTATTATTTTCTCAACCTAATTATTAAAATACAAAAAATCGAGATTATTTATGCAAAGTCTCCTCTGTGGTCTATCAGTTTACTGTATATATCTTACACCTCACCGGCTCACCCCAAGATTGTGACTTCTCTTAGCTGTCGTTCTTAGAGTAGGAACAAAATCCAGATAATCTTATAGTTGTGTCCAAATAAGGAACAATTCATGCAATTTGACTTTGTTAACGCTCACTAAATGTGGACATATGAGAAATTTCTCATGGTTTTACTTTTTTTTATTTTATTTTGAGCTTAATATTTATTTAGGTAAAATGACATTCGGGTCAGTTAAACTTGTACTCATTTATCATCCCGATAAATAAACTTGAAACTTTCTTATTTAAGCACCTCAACTTAATTATATGACTATAAATAAACACCCACGATCGTGAGTGTTGTTCAATGACATGAATAAAATTTAATATTTTCTATTGCCATATCCTCCACGTTATATTTTCTTGACAGTAAATTATTGGTCCCATATCTTTCTTTTTTTAATAATTAATTTTTGTCATTTTCTTTGTAATTGTGTGTCCCCTTCTTCTTCTTTTTAGAACTCGGCGGAAACCTGCAAATATCACCGAAAATTTCTCAGGCGGCTGTCATTTTTTTTCTCAATACTCCACTACCTTCCTCTATATTTTGTCCTCTTCTCACCAACATAGCAAGAACCATTAAAAAGGAAAATCTTCAAATTTGACCTTCACCTGTCGAATGGGCAAATCAATAATAGTTTGATCTTATCTACTAACGATTTGATTTATTCGAACTTTGACTTGAAGATCTGGTTGCAAGATTGCTGGCCAAATAATCTTTTTTCTTCATAAAAACACTTGTCTCTGTAATTCTCCATGATTTGCACAGGTAAGAGATGAGATTGAGGTAAAGAGGTGAAAAATGGCTAATATAGTTTTTATTTACTTGCCCATCAACATCCTATTTTTCTCAGTAACTTTATTATCATCTCCATCTCCATTGATGGTCTACCCATTCAGGGGCGAAGCTGCCCTCTTCTAAGGGTTCGTCAAAAAATTATACTGTATATATATTTAAAATATTAAATTTTAAATGGCATATAATATGTATTGAACACGGGGATTTTTTTTTTTCTTTCAAGTTTGAACACCCTTGAAGAAATTTCTGACTTCGCCACTGTACCCATTGCAGCTGTTCCTTCGCCTCCCATGGTGATTCTTCTATTATGGTAAAGAAATAATCTGGGTACTGCATGGTTAAAGGCACTTGTGGTGAAATGAAGATGACAAAAATGACAGAGCAATGACAAAAGGTGAATTTGGAAAAGAAAGAAAAAAAAGGGAGGGGAGTCCGACAGTGGGAAGCGGGAGGTAGAAAGTGGGTTGGGTTTTCTTTTCTCTTTGCTTTTCTTCTTTTTATTTGATTTATGATTTATTTATTTTAATATTTATTAATTAAAAAGTATTTCCACGTTCCTTTACAGCGTGAGTATCACGCACTACTACCACATTAGTTACCTTGTTGTCACATAAGCATGATCAACGGTTAAACGTGTGTATTTAATTATATGTATTTTATAGAGTTGGAAGTGTTTAAATGAAAAAGTCTTAAGTTCATCTACCGAATTGATAAACGGGTACAAGTCTGACTGGCCTGGAGGCCGATTTGCCTTTTATTTATTGACAAGGAGAGTCGAATTACAGTTGCGATACTGGGTAAATTAACATAATATTTTCATTGAGCATCCCTAGCATAACTGCAACAAATACATTAAACGGCAAATGGCCAAATATACTCCTGTATTTTCGAAAATGGTCTAACAATATCTCTCGTTATACTATTGGGTTATTCATACCCCTACCCTTATTTTAGATGGAGTGCTACGTGGCAGCACCAGATTAAAACGACCCTTTTTTTTTACCCGATTCGCTTAAAATAAACCCACAACCCAACCCAAGTAAATCCCCCACTTAAGTACCTAGCCAAACTCTTTATTTCTGTATAACATCCGGGCAAATTCTGTCCTTCAATTTGTTGCAAGATACCACTGCACAAATTTTCCAAATAGAGAACCAAATCGACATGGAAGAATGCAGATTTTAGTTATCACTATTTTGAATTTGCCAATCAGAAAAAATGACGAATTTCTTTATAGGTATAAACAGGAATGTAATAGAGAAGGTCAGAAGGAAAATGTCCAACACCAATTAAAAATTGAGAAGAAACTGGTTGAAAATGACAGGGAAAACTATAAGTAACGTGAAAATGAAAATTTGGAGGGTTTGATCTTTACTACTGATATTGACAGAAGCTAATTGGGAAATACCCCTACGCTACGTATATATAGACTTTCTACCGTGGGTTTAAGGCGGCGGAGACAGGCGGGTGGCGGCGTCGTCATCAATGAGTAAACACGGCCAAGGAACGTGTACACTTTTACCAGTTTGTTTGTCTATCCGCGTGACTGAATTAATTGAGATATACGCCTTTTACATTACAAGTATATGGTTTTATTGGGTCGGGTTGTGAGTTTATTCTAAGCGGATCGGGTAAGAAATGAGTCCTTTTAATCTGGTGCTGTCACGTGACACTCCATCCAAAATAAAAGTATTTTTGTTCCAAAGTATAACGGCAGGGGTATGAATAACCCAATAGTATAACGAGAGATATTCTTAGACCATTTTCAAAAATACAGGGGTATATTTGGACCTTAGCCAAGAGAATTGGAAAAGAAAAAACGAAACCCTTTATTTAGTTTCTTTCTTTGCCATTCTTGACCAGAAGAAATAATAGAAAATTAATTCAAGTTACAACTCCACTCAGTAGCGCAGGGTGAAAGTGTAATCGTTGAACTGCGAGTCTAAATGTCATGCCATGGTAAGTTAGCTTGGTCGTGGGTAGGACGGATTTTCAGATAGATTTTTTTAGTACATTAATTATCATTTTGTGATGCTTTCCCAAGTTGAACGACCAATTAAAGAACCAACAAAGAAGAAAAGTTCAACGCTGTTTCATTAAACGATTCTTCTATCTTAAGTTTTCCTTGTCTGCGTACTAATTTTGGGTTTCAGATATAAAAGAAAAACAACAGCTTCAAATCACAAAGAATCTATAAACATAGAATCTGCCTCAGGCAAGATAGAGCGATGCCAAAATAAGTCATCGCTCTTTGCTTTGACATGAATTTCAGAATGTCGTTCGCTCCCGACTAATCTTTGGACCCTTAGAATCTCTACATTTCTATATCTCCACATATTTCGGAAGACTAGCTTTAGTTTACGTGCGTGCGTTGTACCATATACATTAAATACACAACTATAAAATTACATAAATATTACTCCATTAAAGAATATATTAGAGTTATTTAATAAATATAAAAAAATAAAATTTCTAAAAATTATGAATATTGATCGGATTAAGTTAGCGTAACGAAGGAATAGATCTTTTCCTACCTAATGCCTTAGTGGGACTCCAGGCTTTGCCTTCAATTACTGAAGTTGTTTGTTTGTCTTCTTTTTTTTGAAAGATTAATTAATAAAATATACTTGACATAAAAAAATTAGTGATAATATTATAATACAATCAATTCAGATTTTCTTAAATTATATTTATTGAACTTGACATGCAATTTTAAAATGTTCTTTCATTCGTGCTTCGATAATATGATGTTATAGATGGATAAAACTTAAGGAGAGTTCATTAAATATTTTACAATCAATTTAGTTTGAGATAACAAATTTAGGAATGGATGTTTTTAATTGAGCTTGTCTTATGACAAGACCTTTCTTCATGTTACGTGGTCAAAATAAACATGACACGTAAAATTAGAAAAATTCATAGTCAAGACAAAAATAAAAGGGAAAAACCTACAAGATTATTCATCGGTTTGCTGGAAAAAAAAAATCATTGGTTGGAGGCTACAAGCTTAAACTTATGTTTAAAGTACATATAGTAGTTTCCATGTTAGACGTTGGTTTGGAGTCAACATTAACATGTATAAAATACATTCCTTATTTGTATGTCTACGTAAAAAATAATAATATTATAAGTGAATTATTTAATTTATATAAGGTAAATTTATTTATTGGTTTTAATGTGCTAACAAATAGGACTTTACATAGTTGTTCAATAAGGAAAAATTCAAAATACAAAGTTTTAGTGTATTTTAAACTCTTAAATATTTGAAAATAATTAAATGACAATTTCTAAATATTAGGAAATAATTAAAGGACTATACCTACATATTAGAAAAATAACTTAAATTACTATTTTATCTAATGTGAAATTAGTTTATAAAGGGTAAAAAAGGCAAACGACATTTCGCTAACGGTCTTCGTGCTTTTAATATAGTACTAGTTTCAGTGTACGTGTGTTGCACGTGTGTACTGCGTCAAATATATTACCTATATATTATTTCATTATATGGGAGCACGGCAAAATAGTAGAAAACACAACGTGACAAAAGGTTGAAGCACAAAGTCTGAGGCAATATGGCGACTGTCAAGTTCAACCAAGATTCACAATCAAAAATACCAAAATAAAGATGTGTTGGTTAAATGTCAATGCAAAATTCAACTACTAATTGCGCCACGCTTAGTCGATTTCAAAGCTCAAAGAGATGCAAGAAGGTTGCTTTTTTGGCCGAATCCGACTTTGGGCCTGCCCTTTTGTCAGAGGCGAATCTATGATTTTTAAAATATGGATGCACCACTAAAATAAAAAAAAAACAAGAAGTATTGAGTGGTAATTGATCCCTACTCATCTAGGTAATTAAATAACTCGCACCATTTAGCCTTTTGGTGCATGGGTGCCAGTAGATAATATTAGATCAATTATAAAAAAATATGTACATAAAATAGTTAGTTTGACGAAGAGATCATGAGTTCACGTGCCCCATACATTGGGCTATAGATCCGCCCCTACCTTTTGCTACCTTTTGTATTATGCTGGTTTAACTACCACTTCTATAGATATTAGATCAATTTAATACTCTTGCATCCTAAACCTAAAAGGAAATGTCTAACACTCAAGTTTTCTGTTCACGAACAAAACACAAAAGGTAACTATTCCTAAATAGTAGGAAATTACTTAAAATAATTATTGTTAAATATGAGGGAAATAATCAAATGACTATTTTGTTCATTGTAAACTATATTCTAAAAAGGTAAAAAAGGCGAACGATATTTCGCTAATGGTCTTCGTGCTTTTAATATAACTAGTCTCTATAGACGTGCGTTGCCACGTCGTCTATAGAATTATTGTCGTTTAGTGAAAACTTTGTGTAAGAAATAGTAATATTTTTAACCGCATTAATATTCTGAACATGTTTTGTTGAACTATGACATGAAAATTTAAAGTGGTAGAAATCTAACTGCATAAATTTCAATTTGCTTTCATTCATCAAATTGATGTCACAAAGCATATGCTTGCTCCCTTACTTGGTATTGTTCGGCGTGCTTGTATCTATTCTCTCTTTGTTTTCTACCGAATACGGCTAGTTTTAGAAAGATTTATAAAGATAGGAATATGTCTTTTTAGTTGTTTTTATTATAAATCGCGGAAAAACGTATACATATAGTAAGTCTCTTGTACATGAAAAACTCTTCTATTACTTACTCTACGGTGTAATTTAATTTTTTAAAGGTATAAAACTCCATCAATTACATGTATAATAAAAAATTTACTGCATGTAAGGACCTTTGAATTCTAAATAATTGGTTACATGTAAGCTTTTAGAATTTGAAGATGAATAATTTATTTATGGTTGGTTTAGTCAAATCTTTAAGCTATTTATTTAATTTTTTACCTCCCTAATTGAGCACATAATGGCTCATTTTTTGTCCGATCACAACAAAATCATACAAGAAAATAAAACAAATCACAAAATACAAGAAAAGGTTAAAGCTCCATGTATGCAATTTCATTGTACGTTAGGCATCTTACGTAAGTAAAAAAGAAAGAGGAAATTATGGACGAGCCTTTTTAATCCAAGTAGGATTAACTTTGTAGGGTCATCGTATATATATTTTAAATCAAAAAAGAATTCCATCATTATGTAATTACAATTAGATCCTTAAATTATATAAATATTTAAGGGCATAAAAGTCTATCAATATTTCAAGGATATTTTAGTCGTTCAACATTTAGTATAAATTATTAGTGTTTTTATAATAATATAGATATAGATAGATATAGATAAATAAGTTAGTAACATAGTGTGAAATTCTAGTTGCAAGTTGCAACCAGAAAATTCATAGCCCATAAAGAAAATAGGGGGGAAAATTGGCATATACCTTCACAGGGTTATAATATTAACAAGGCAAGAGACAAACAAAGCCTGCAAAAATTTGAGAATATTCATCCAGCAGTGTAAAGCACCAGCTTATTTTCGGCGATTTTCCAAGAAATCCCTAGTTCTCTTCCTCATGCGTGTGAAGGCAACAAAAGCACAAGCCAGAAGCCATGGAAGGATTCGACCATCAGAGAGATTCAACTTTTTTACCCACTCTGGAGGATCTCTTATCACCAGCAATACTATAAGTATGGTTACCACTGCAACCCCGACCAATATCCTGGTAATAGGTTTGATCAACGCGTCCTAAAAGTCATACAAAGCAGCCATTACAATTCACTCATATGCATCTAAGTGTCTATTTTAAAGAGCACCATGTGAAATAAGCAAATACTTTAACAATTAAGGATCATCAACATGTGTGAGAACATCTTATTAAAGCGTTTTATGAGATTAAAAAAACAATATGTGGCTAAGCTCCTGGTATGACAAATACATCATTCGTGATAAAAAGAACTCAGCGACCTTTTCTCATTCTTAAATATCTAGCAGCTAGTAGAAAACAGATCACCTTCAACTTTCAGAATCCTCTCACCATTAAGGCATGGCCTGCTTTCCTTGGGAAAGAGACTAATTGAAAATTTCTAAGTGAAATAACTGAGATAAATGTCATCAGAAGAATCTAACTTTTATCCAATTTATGTGAAGGGAACCGCAGGAAAATCAGAATACCATCACAATTTGATGTCTTTTTGTCATAAAAATATTATTCTATCAGATCAGACAACAACAACCCAGTGTATTTCACAAGTGGGGTCTGGGGATGGTAGGATGGACGCAACCTTACCCCTCTCCTGGAAGACTGTTTCCGATAGACTTTTCTATCAGACTATCACAATTTAATATCTTTGCAGCTACACCAGAAACTGAGAGCATCATCAAGTAACACCATGAAAACGTGAATTCAACTCTGCAGCTAAGAAGACTTTTTGCAAAAGATTCAAGATATATATGTGACACCAGTTCATGTTGCTACTTCATGCTTACAGAAGGGATTCAGTAGTTTCAAAAAGTTTTGGAAGTTCAAATTTGAGAATTAAATGGTGAACTGGATAACTCCAGTAAGTTAACCTTTTCCTTCATTGCCTGGAGATCTTCTCAGTTTCACTTGTGAGTTCTGATGTTAATACTACTACTAACTTAGAATATGAACATGCTATTTGGAAACCACTACAGATATATTTAACAGAGAAAAGGAAATAGACGACACATAGACCCGACGGTCCTCTTTTGACTCCTTAGGAAAGGGGAAAACTAGAGTACAGAAAGGAGCGGGGCATAATTAGAAGTTCTATCATCTATTTTCCACATGGTTGGTGGATTGCCTAGGATCTAAAAGGTACAAGCCTATCATACTTAATCTCCTTGTGAATGAGTGGAAGTCCAGACTTCTATTAGATGTTGTTTGAGTTTTCAAAATATAAAGATCTAACTCTCTTACAATCAAAATAGTAGGCAAAATAATTGAACTCCAACTTTTTCCTATCTCAGTAAAAATTATTCAACTCCATCAAGTGCAGAAGCACCTAATGTCAATAAATTCCTTCAAAATCAGGTCCAGGCCGCATTCATGTGTCAATCTGAAGTATCATTTTTCCCACAAGACTAGATTTTGCTAGTCAGCATAATGATATCCATTTTCCAGAGGAAGTCTGAATTCATTATATCTGTAGATGCACTCACTACATCAATCTCACATGGAGCGAACAAGAGTGCGAGACCATTCAAATTGACAGTTCGTCAAAGAGATATTGGTCCAACACCAAAAGAATTTGGAACCAGTAAATAAAGAGCAAATGACTAGGTATAAATTCTCTCAGACTCTCCAGCAGATACACCAAAATTGCAAGCTACCAAAGGCAGAGGTGAATCCAGTATTTATGCTATACGAGTTCAATTTTTAAGATTTTTAGCATAGAACCTCCTATTATATGTTTAAAATTATGGGTTCATCACTACTAATTCTTGCAATTTAGTGAACTTTTACATAGTGCACCTCATCAAAAGTACTAGGTTCAGATGAACCCAGTACCACCACTCTACATCTGCGTTCGAACGTTGGAAGAAACTCTCTTTATGCTTAGCCATCAATTTTATAAGACTAACTATAGATTCATTTTTTTTTTCTTATTTGAAAATTGAGAATTCCCCGAGTGCCTATGACGCACGGTTTGAAATTCAATGGATGATGGACTTGCACCTCTTCTCCACCTAAATATAATGTTTGTATCTGCGACAGGGTTTAAACCCTTGGGAAGCGCCTATTCACACATAACAAGTTGCGCTGCTACCACTAGACTAAAGCTCGTGTCAAGACTAACTATAGATTATTTGAACAACGAAAAACAGAATGAACAACTTAGAGCAACATAAAGAATCCAAGCAATAGCTGCTTCGCATTTAGCTTTACATTCATCAATCTTCAAGCTAAAGAATAAGAAAATCAAGTGCGACACAACAATCATCTCATGCCTAACCGTGCTACTACTGCTCGCTAAGTTTTTTAGCTAAGCTCATGCTACTAATTTGGTCACTTTATATTAAAAGTAAGCGCATTACCTAAAGCATTTTTTAGTTGTCACAAAAGTTCATGCTTTACAAAATATTCAACCTTCTTTATGCTCATATTAAACTAATATAAGCTGAGATTCAAACCATTTTTCTGACAAATTTTTACTCATACAAAATACATGTCAAATTATGATTTGCAGTAACTTTTAAGTTTATAAATTTTATTTCAAGTCTTCAAAAATTATTATCCCATTTCACACGGATAATTAAATAAAAATCTTGGTACTCCGAATGGGCCATTATTTTTACGACAAAAAGGTCCATGATACTCACGGATTTAACCAACAAAAAAAAACTATAGCTATCCAATTGAATTTGCACGAATTGTTCATGGAAAACAAATTCCTACACTTTTCCAAAAGGTGTCCAAATTTTTTTGAAGTATAAAAATTGTAAGTTGTACTAATACTTTTTGTACAAGTTCTAACTATTACAAAATTTAACTCTGAAAGAACTAAGACACGATGTAGCCATGATTGAATGTTAATCCTGGTAATAAAACTGTGAAGTGGTAAAAGATTGAAATTACCTTAGGCTCTCCATCAACGTAAATTGTGGATCCATCTAGATAAGTGAGAATGGATCGGCCATTACGAGGGTTAAATCGGATCGGCACGCCCCGACCCGACTCAGGCTTGAATGCATAAACCGATTTGAACCCATATTTGTCGAGAATTTGTCTAACATCGAGCTGGTCCTGGTCCCACCCACCTAGGCATGACTTGAATACATCGATGGGGCCCTTGCCACGTCGGTATAGGTGGACCTCCACCTCTGGGACTTTGGTCCGTACGGACCTAGTCCTGTTTGTCGGGTTCGGGTTCGGGTTTGAATTTGATAATAGCGGAGATGCCTCGTCGGCGGAGGCTTCTACGATCTCCACCATTTTTATGGCGTATATGATGTGGCTTTGCTGGCGAAGGCAAAGAAAAGGAAAAGCCAAGGGGGAGGTCGTTCAAAACATGAAAGCTTAGTTTTTTTTTTAAAGCTTTGGGGGTCTGATAACGTGGCAATTAATTTTTTCCTACTTTTGTGGTATATTCTCTTTGGAATAAACTTATCATACACCAAATCATATAATATCGTGCTATTGTTAATGGTTGGAGATATCGGTGAGTAGCTCTATTTTTTGGTTGGGTTGCTAATTTATTGTTTGGTATTCGCACGGAACCTGATTATATTCCGATTCTTATTGTGTAAGATTTATTTAAAAAGGTAGTGCTTCTCTAATATAATTTTTTTAATATTCTTAGCTTGAACTAGAAACCTCTAATTAAGAGTAAAGGGATCTTATTCATATTGACGAGGGTAGCTCTTTTATATGGCCGGCAAATGAATGATATGATGGAGTATGTAATTTCGTATCATATAAATAATTCCTCCGGTCCAAAATAAGTAATTTTTTGGCTGTTTTCACACAAATTAAGAAGCTCACATTTTAACATTAATTAACAATGAAATTGATCAAATTAACTTTTATTATCTCACTTAAATATTCTTAACATATATTCCAACATTATTTACTCCAAAGGCAATGTAGGAAAAAAACAATTAATTCATTCTCGAGATCTGAAAAAATCACTTATTTTGAACGACAAAAATTCATTTATTTTGGACCGAAAGGAGTACTTATCAGCTTGTATCATAAAGAAAAGACTTCCTTTTTCTAATTCTTTTAGAAAAAAGGACTCCTCCGGTTATACTAAAGTTACATTTGTCTCTAGACCCAAAAAAAGAAGAAGTCACATTTGTCTTTTGACAGGTAAATATGTCAAAAGTAACTACTTTTTGTTAGAAAGTGTGACTACACAATTAATAAGATCCCTTTGAAGTAACATTTGGATTTTAAACTTAACTAGCCGAAGCCACAAAATTTAGTAAAGGTGTTCAAAGTTTGAATATTCTTTACTAGTGAACTATGCAACAAATAATATTTTATCTTATATATAATATAATTTTTCGGCGAAAGATGTTCAGTTGATCATCCTTGGGCCAACATAACTCGCCCCGAAGGTGGCCAATATTAGCAATGAAGTTAATGTGGATTAAGATGTTGAGCTACTATTATTGTTTTCAGTTTTCTGAAAGTTTATTTGATATGGAATTATATAAGCAAAATCCAAACAAAGAGGGAAATTAAAGAACATGAACACTGAATTGTGGACACAATGAGCAAAAGCATAGGATAAAGCTAAGTTGGCATGTCTTCAAATCAACTCAAACACTTTGGGGCAAATGATGTAGGCATGTAACCAGGAAAAAGCATAGCCAAAGATGTCCCCATTCTCAGGGTGTGGAGCTAGAGTTTTGACACGGATTCGGCCGAACCCAGTAACTTTAGTCCAAATTATATATTTATCTTAGAAAATTCATTAAGTAATACAAATTCTTACTTTAGAACTTCTTACTTGATCGTTATTCGCTACCATAACATGCACAATACTTACACAGCGCATATTATTTTCTATTCCTCCACTAAAATTTGAATATAAGACCTTAATTGTTATTAAATCAACTTTATTAACCCATACACGGTACCCTTAGGTGTCACCAACCAAACCACTTGTTTCAATTATAGAATCTTTTGTGCAATTAACAAATATACTTGAGAAGTATAATAAGCTAGAAAATTAGGTAATTTCTTACATATATCGTGATAGATAAATCCTAAAAAAAGAACAAATCGAGTTTGTTGTATTACGATGTTTCTTCTCCCTCTGCTTCATCCTTTTCAATTTGCAAAGAGGAAAAATCTCTTCTTTCCTATTTTTCTTCAAAGTTCGCTTGCACTTAGTGGGCGTTTGGACATAAGAACTGTAAAAATTTGGAAAAAAAGTTAATTTATTTTCAAGTGAAAACAGTATTTGAAAATTAGAGTTGTGTTTGGACATGAATATAATTTGAGTTGTTTTTGAATTTTTGTGAGTGATCTGAATTAACATTTTAAAAAATAACTTTTGGGAGTTTTTCATCTTCAAGTGAAAATTGAAGATTTCATAATCAAACTGTGATTTCGGAAAAAGTGTTTTTTTTTTTATAAAGTGAAAGTTTTGTATGGCCAAACGGCCCCTGATAATGTAACACCAAAAGGAATGCAACGAAAAAGAGAAAAACACATAGCAATAGGAGAAGTGCAAGAGAATCGATTAATATAGCTTTATTCGTCAAATCAAGTGTTTGATGTCTGTCTTTCACATTGTAGGGACCTAAATTAAACAATATAAACTTTATCTCTAACCAAGAGATTGTTGGGTCAAAATCCGTCTATGACGTCGACAACCCGCGTCGTGATCGTACCTCGACGAGCACGGCCCTTCAGGTCGTCGTACGTATTTGGGGATGAGCTGATAATAAATCTGTTATGTCGGACAGTCATCAGGATCTGTGATATGACAGAGAGGGAGGTAAGAATTAGCCCTCTGGTTAAGAACCAGGGAATAAAGAAAGAACATGAAAGTATAAATAATAGGGGAGGAACCACAAAAAGGAGGTTGCAAGATCTCTAAGAAAAAAGCTCTCAAGTACGAAGGAAAGAAGAAGACCCTACAAGGGGGGGACCAAAAGAAGAGAGTCAAGAACTTCCATGAAAGGCAGTTGGCCACCCATATATGGGTAAGAAATAGTATTCTTCTGCTACTCATGATGAATCCGTCCTTGTAATTATTAACAATACTCGACGAGCATTCGCTCCCTTGTACTCACATTTGAATGGTTTGATCTAGAGCGAATTATATTTAATTGAGATTTACTTTTATCTTATCTTATAATTGGTGTTGTGAAAAGTTTCATCAAATTTTTGTGCAAACAGAGATAAAGATAAAATCAATTACTATGATAAAGATGAAAACAGAAAAAGAAACAATGTTAAATATGTCATCTATTCTAATCTAGAATTAATGACGAGAAATAGAAAGAATTACAAAAAGATACACATGACTTCACACTATAACAAAAAATGGCTCGTGTTTTTAAGTTTTACTTGACCTAGCCCATATTGTACATATTTTGAAAGCATTATCAAATTCAAAATTTGTGTCGTACGACCATTGCTTCTAAAAACTATGGAGTTAAACTTGTGTTCTCACAAGCATTGCTTTCACTCTCTCTTCTTCTCACATCTTCTACATATCCTTCAAGGGCCCGTATATTTTCTATTTCTTCTCTTACGTTACCTGTTGCAATGTAAGAAAAATGAAGAGTAGAAGTCCACCATTGAAGATCATCCAGAGTTTTGCTTTCAAAAATGAGTTTTTTTGAGTTTGTTAGTTGTTTGGATTAGGTCTTGTTCTAATTGATTGAAAATATCAAAAGGAGTTCAAAATTTAAATTTGAAGTGATTTGGAGTAGATTTGAGCAAGATTTGAGTTAAATTTCAGAAAAGACGTAAGAAAGATGACAAAGTCAATTTTTTGTATAATTATGTATAATCTTGTATAATAGTGTATACGAGTGTAGAAACACACCTTATACACTATTATACACTTTATACACATTTATATAAGTGTCTGTAGACGAACTTCTTCCACGATTTTCAGTTGCAATCCTTGTTCAAAACCAGTCCAAATCTCCATTAAATGACTTCAAATTTTATATACAACATCCTTGTACTATTTCTAACAAGTCTAAATAACACCCACTCCAAATTTCTCACAAAGTCAAATTCAAAATTTAAACTCACATATTTAAGCTCGTTAAAAATCTAATTTTCATCACCCAAATGGATTTAGTTTATTGAACTAATATTTGAGTTACTGATTCAAATATTAACTTAAAAGCTTGAGGAATTATTTTTAAAAATTAAATACAGTAATTTTGAGAATATACTGGAGTTGAATGTTAAAATTTAGCTTATTATTTTTGGGCTAGTTGGTTGTAAATTGAAATTTGAGCTATAAAATTGAAAAGCAGAAAACTCAATTATTTACGTCACTTAGGGCGTCAAAAAAAGGTTATCCAACATTTTAATAGAATTTTCCCGCGAGGGGAACTCGGATCAAAACAACGTGGCTCCTTTTCCTCTCTCTACAACTTCCGCAAAATCATCCAGTCCCAAATTCTCTCTCTAAGAGGGAGAAAGCCATAGAGATGGAAGCAGCAATGGGATTGATGAGAAGAATTCCACCAAAGCATACAGAAACTGCTCTCTCTGCTCTGCTTAGTCTCTTACCTCATCACTCTTCAGATCTCCTTTCTCAAGTTGATCAGCCTCTTAAGGTATTTAAAAAATCCTCTTTTCAAATTAACTTTTGTAAATTGCATTATCGAAAATGTTCATTTTTGTATGTATTGAAGTTCCTCGTGCTCAATTTAGAGAAACCCTAATTTGTCTTAAAAGCAAATTATTTTTCATATATCTGATCTTAACTAATTTGTATGGCGTAGGTGTTGTTGTATATATGTGCAGATTGATTTATTTTAGTTTCTAGGTAATGATGTGTAATGATGGACGCGGAGTTAGTTAATTCTAGTATTCTACATTCGTATTGAATGAATTAGTGTTGCGTAATGATTTACGGTGACAATGTCGTCAGAAGAAGAAACGATTTAAGTTCTCAGTTTGCTAGGGTTGTCTCCAAGTGAAACAGTTCGATGTAATTGCAATTGAGTATCTTGGGAGGAAGTATTGTGCATCAGATATTTAGGGTTTGGTTTTTCTGTGTCACTACTCACTTTTTATTAAAAAAAAATGTGGAGTCATTGTATTCTTCCTCAGACTACTGAAAATATTGTTGCCAATTGCAAAGGTAAAAGTTAAAAGGTCTTTCTTTTTTTCTGTGAGTTTTGCCATAGCTCTGTTTCTTCTGAGTGTGAGAGGGATAGAGAGATAGAGAGATAGAGAGATAGAGAGACAGATGAAGAGAGAGAGAGAGAGAGATGAAATGCGGGAAGAAAAGAATTAGCTGCTTGTATATGCGTAACAAAGAAATATGGTACTCGTTTTCTCCGTTCCATGATTCAATTGAATTTTGATAGCACATGTATCGAGGTGAATTTCCAAATATTATATGGCCTGTGTATAAAATTGGGGCAAAAGATTAAAAGGTTTCTGCAACTAGGAAAAGGAGAGAGACATCAGTTTTTGCAATGTAGATGTGCATTGCCCAGTTCTAGGTGTTAGAGTTCCCATTAGAATGCCAGATTGTCCATTTTCTTACACTCAGATATTAGCATACGGACAATATCCAAATTTGCTTCTATAATTAGGAAATGCAGAAAGATTTTTGTTCTTATCTCGGTGCATTACTTTTTCTACCACTTGTATGCACATAAATTTTTCCCACATCAATAAATTATTAATTTAATAAAGAAGTCCTATTCTTCTATAATGCCTGATGTAGACATCAAATACTGTGGGAGAATGCCACCTAATATTTGATTTTATAAGATTAAGTAGATAGCTTAAATGAAGGAGTGCTATAGAGGTGCTACACAATATTAAGATGCATACAAAGTGAAAGCATGCGTTGTTGAAAGTTTTGTGAGTAATAATGCTATATACACCTAATAATAAAAGTAGTGTTGTTTATATATTCGCAAAATCAGTGTCGCATTCTTTTTCATCTTAAAAAAATGAGAGTTGTATTCGTGCGGCTGTTAAGATGGATGTTAGACTGAATAAGATTAGAAATGACCACATCTACTAGGATAAAATATAGAATGTTGCTTAAGATGGTTTCTTCTTGCTCTAGGTAGACCTCCAAATGCACGGTTCATATGTGTGATACCATGATGATTGAAGGTGGTCAAATGTGAAAGCTACTTTTCTTTCTAAAATATAGAATTACTTCAAGGAAAGTAAACTTGTCATATGAAATTGTATGAACTATGAAAGCCCGGAAGCATTCCCCGTTTTTGTATTACAGAAGTCTGGAGTATGGTTCTATTGCATTCTTTACATGCTGCTCTATAATTAGGAAAACGGGATGAGATATTCACTATGCAGATAAGTGGTTGCTTCATTTCTTACCTTTAGATGTAGAGCTGTAACCTACTGTTTTATTTTCATTTTCAGATAATTCCTTTCTTTTTCTTGAAAATTATTTGATGAGACTTCTTATGCCAAGACCTTTAGCTGCTTGGGATACATAACTGGACAATAGGGGATTAAGCATTTCTTTTTGCAGTACTAATGTTGATCAATTGGTACTATATATTAAGTATAACCAAAGGTTTTTGAGCTCGTCAAGTCTCAAAATCCATTCATCTTTATAAACCTGATGATTTGAAATTGTATTATCAGGTATTGTGCGATATGGAGTCTGGTAAAGAGTTCATACTCTGCGAGTATAACAGAGATGCTGACTCATATAGGTAATTATTTAAATGGTTTTGGTGATATTGAATGGCATCAAAACTCATAGAGGATTCTGCCCATACTGTCATTTTGAAATAACTTATTTAAGATTTCTTTGCCTGCACAAGTATAGATTTCCACAGCTCATCATGTGCTTGAGATGATTGTAATATTTTCATGAATTTGAATTGCTTGGTACGAATTCCACTTTCTGTGTACACGTCCTAATTTTTGTTATAGCAGCATCAAACTATTTAAATGTTGGTTTCCTTCATATTTATCTCTTGTTATTTGCTCCTGATAAGGTGCTATCTTCATATTTGACCATAACAATCTCATCTTAATATATGAAAGTTGTCTGTACCTGTAACTCCACTGAAATGGTATCTTCAACTCAACAGAAGCCTTATATCTGGTTACTTTTGCCAGACGTTTACACCATGGAGCATCTTACCATGGTACCTCAGATGATCCTCTATCACCAAGTAGTCAAAGCCTGTGGGACTCAATGCAACAAAATGCTTCTCCTAGTCTATATCGCCTTCTTAACCGTTCAATTATGAAACACTTAAACTCTTCTTAGAACATCTGGTAAATTGGGACTTGTTATAATTGTCTCCGATTAGGATTTTGTGGTGTAGTTTTTGCTGCTTTAGAAATAATATTGTTGGATTTGTTAAGATGAGAATCATCTAAAGAATGAGCATGATGACATGCTTGTGGACCAAGAATTTGGCCTAATTGGTCTTAGTTTATCTGCTTATATCACTCATTCTCTTTGTCTGATTTTCTGGGGTGCTGGACTCTCCTTATGGTGGACCATAAGAATACCCTCCTAGTACGAGAGCTCTTGATGGTTTTAGAGTTAGCTAACCATATAATGACAGGGTAGTACAGCCAATTTATGTATATCAGGTGGTTTTTTTTTGAGGGTCGGCCAGCTAGCCAACCCTATGAAAATTCCACAAATTATGTTGGCCATATGTCTTGAGTTCCATACGGCACTCACCTCTCGGGCGAGTGTGGCATATTTAGCCAACCGACCCTTTTTTTATCAGGTGGTTTGAATAAGTTTAACACAGTTGGAGTACATGTTTGGCTAGTTTAGTTGTTTTCTACTGCATTTCAAGATTACCAAGCTTCAAGACATAAAACGACATAATTCCTATGCTACATTTGGTAGATGTTCTATCTGTAATTTTGGTATTTTTTAAATTGTAGGTCTCCTTGGTCAAATAAGTATCATCCACCGTTAGAAGATGCTCCTCAACCTTCTCCAGAGCTGAGGAAACTTGAGGTTGAAGCAAATGAAGTCTTTGCTATCTATCGTGACCAGTGAGGTCCCTTATTTACCTCGTCTTTTCTTCTTCCTATGCAATTGTATCAACTTCTTGTTCACGTATTTCGTTCAGCTCTCCTTTAACTTCAGATAAAGCCTGGGACATGTCTTTCAGATTTTTCAAATTCCTGGTTTCATGTTAACCTATGATTGGAATAACTAATAAGAGATCATCTGTACTAGTTCCATCTCTTGGTTAGTCAGAGCATTTTCTGCAGTTTCACTGACCAAAACACTGTTAGGTACTATGAAGGTGGCATCTCATCAGTTTATATGTGGGAAGATGAAAATGAAGGTTTTGTTGCTTGTTTCTTAATAAAGAAAGGTAAATTCTGTTTGCATTTCCAATAACAAGTGTTATCTTTTCTGCTTCTAATTTGCAATTTTTCTGGGGGATGTAGATGGCTCCAAGTCTGGACATGGTAGAAGGGGGTATCTCCAGGAAGGAGCCTGGGATGCCATACATGTTATTGAGGTATTAGCACCTTAAGAAAGAGAACTTCTTTGGTCATCTCTTCCTTCTCTCGTTTGTTCATCTAACGAGCATGGCTTAAGATTGTTGTCAAATCGTTCAGGTGGGACCAGAAGAGGAAGGAATTGCTCAATACTGCCTGACTAGTACGGTGATGCTGACCTTGACTACAGACAATGAGTCATCAGGCTCGTTCAATTTGTCTGGATCAATTAGAAGACAGGTATATAATGGATGGTATTGCAGTTTTTCTTTGGGTAAATAAAAGATTTTTATTACCAATTGCATTCTGTAAAAGTAAAAGAAACTGCAGATTGACATCTCCAAAACTGCAGCAAGCAACTACTGAATATAACACCAAACACTACCAAAACAACTGAGCTACCAGAACTACATTACCAGCGTAAATATTTAACTTGCCAAGTCTCTCGGTTAGCCTGCTCCTCATGGATTGTCTGTAAAAAAACTTCTTGAATGATTCTCCTGAAAATTGTCGTTGGGTCTGTTTGCTTATCTTGAAATACTCTTAGGTTCCTCTCAATTCAAAGATGATACGAACAAGCAACCAGTGTCATTCTGTATATTGCTGCAGTTAAGCTTCTTCCTCTAGCATGATCTTATGCCCATCTTAACTTCTCAGGCCATGACATAGCCGCTCTGCTAATTCCCTGCCAATGCAATAGTTTGTTCCACACTCGTGCAGAAAATTCACACTGAAAGAATGAATAAGCTATGCTTTCCATTTGGGTTGTACACAGTGGGCACTCTTGGTCAGTAATAACACCCCAGTGCATCAAGCTATCCTTTGTAGCCAGTCTTCCATGAGCTGCTAGTCTAAGAGTAAAAATTCACATGGCAGATCCAAGGTTATTGTGGACTGGCTTTGTCCAATGGACTTTATGGAATTTTCCTCTCATACGCACATACATCTTTTTGACTGAAAAATCTGTCATATTGGCCTGCTATTGCAGTTATATAATGCTTTGCTTGTTAACGATGTACAGAAATCAAGAGGGTAAGGGGTCTGAAAATTCCTTCATCCATCTGTGAAGATTAATTTTTTATTTTCTGAGTAAAAAAGACAGATGCAACACTAGGACTACCAAAGGGGGGCACCCATTCTAATATCACTCTCGCCCAAACACGTTTAACTTCAGAAGTTCCCTGAATACCATATCCAATTTGGTCCAAAAATGCAGCAGCATATTTCCATTCTTTCCTCGTGGAGGAAGAAGGATGGGTATGTTTGATTATCTTATTTGAGCGATGCGACAATAGAAAAAAAGAAAATGCGAATTCCTTGAATTGGTTATGGACAATATACAAGACGAATCCTTATATAGGAGTTTAAACTGCTAGAAATAAGGTAAGCCATTGTCCTATAATTAAATGTAGAATTCTCTACCATGTAATATTCTATTTCTTAAATTTTATGAATAACAATGTGTTCTGTAAACAAAACAGACCTTGGGCTTAATTCATCCCAAAATTAACCTTATAAGGTGAGCATTTCCCAAGGGGATTCAACAATTTATTTAACCTTATAAAGTGAAGATTGCCCGAGGGGATTCGACAATTTATTTAACCTTATAAAGTGAAGATTGCCCAAGGGGATTCAACAATTTATTTAACCTTATAAAGTGAAGATTGCCCAAGGGGATTCAACAATCTGTATATCACACTAGAATCTTCCTTTATGTCAAGGAGATTCAACAATTTATATATAACAATAAAAATTAGTTTTTGCCCTATTTACGCAATATAATTTTCTGGTGAAGGTGATTCAACCGAACTAATGTGCCACAACCTAGTTCTGCCCCTGAACAGATTCATCTGTTAAACTGATCACTGCAAGTCCTTGTTGATTCAAGACTCTTTTCTCGATTGTTAGTGTCTTTCCTAATTGTTCCTCCTTTGCATGAATAGATGAGTATGAAGCTCTCTGTCTCAGATGGTCATCTGTGTAACATGGGAAAGATGATTGAAGAGATGGAGGGTAAGCTGAGAAACTCCTTGGATCAGGTAAATGTCTTTCCTTTTAAAAGTTCTTTTCCTTTTGTCTTTTTTCTTTGACACATTTATGGTTTATTTTGCTTTGAGGTGGTACTAATTAATTCATCCTAAATCTTGGTAATATTATATGAACAAATGACTTGCGCCTCTTTGTCATTCTACCTTGATGAGGCACATTTCTCACTGGAAAATGCTTATTTGGCAGTGAGAGGTGAAGGAAAGGGTGTTATATGGGTACGAGCGTAGGGTAAATCGTGGTTCATGTGGCAAATAGCACTCTTTGTTATTTTCCCTTCATCCCTTGATGGGAGGAAATAGCTCACTTGAAACTACCTTGTTGTTTTTCATACTTTGAAAATGCATAGTCGGAAGCAGAAAGGAGGAACGAAGGGTGTTATTACGTAGTAAATATAGTTTAGCGGAAATCGTGGTTCACACGAAATTTTTTAGGAGTAAATTGGAATTTACCCAGACTGGAAGAGTCTCAAAGAAGGCGCTTCAGGCTTTGTTAACAATAGACCTTCTTTCCATGTCTTTTCTATATTACAAAATAGACTGAAATTGAGTCCAAACCCTGCTTAAACCTGCAGGTATATTTTGGGAAGACAAAGGAAATGGTTTGTACTCTGAGGCCACCTGCTGAACTGGTGACATTGCCGGACAGCTGAAATTTGTTATTTCTTGCCTTTTCTGCTGGGTGTTTCTTTAAACCTTGGTTTGCTTCCGTATGTCACAGGGTTGTGGTTCAGTGCTCATTAAATTGATAACTGAGTGTATCATATCATATTTGAGTCAATTCCTAGTTGTAGATTGTCTGAAAATGTCTCCTCACTTTTCTTTAACAAGATTATCATACAAATTAATTTCGTCAAGGGCCTAATTTGGATCCATGAGGAGACAAGAGGATTGATTGATCTAAACGAAGTACTTGATTATATATAGGAGTGACATTCTCATGCCTTGATACTGCTTTGTGGAAACCCCGATAGAACAAAGTCTCTTTAGTTTGGCTCTGACCTAGCTAGACTGTCTCTTCTTTTTAGTCGGCATTTGGTTTAATGCTGTCACAAAAATTCGAGATATTTCTCTAGCATGCATGGAGTCGGCGTCTAATGCTGTCTCTGATTCTTGTGCGTCTGAGAAAAATAAATAATAAATATGTTATAACATGAAAATGTGTGTTACTGAACTGTTCGATAAAGTTTAGAAACACTTACTTGTATATTAAGTTTTTGGTGTTAAAAGAACTTTTAGCGAAAGTTTAAAGCTTATAAAATTACTTTTAAGCTGAAATATAGATACCAAGATATATGACCGTCCAGCTTGTTTAAACAAAATTTGCCTTCTTATTAGGTCAAAGCTAAAACATTCCAATTTTCAAACCAATTAACAAAACGTTAATGAACCCGCGCTGTATAGACCTGCGTGAATGAGTCTACGCAAATTGTGTATTTTGTAGAAACTTCCGTTGATACTATTTGTGATATTTCCGAGTGTTACGTAGTGTAAGAAAACCTAAAGAGAAGAAAACAGCATCAAGATATCAATATATCTTCTCAAAACAACTTCGAAAATAAAATAAAAAACCTTTTTCTAATACTTCCCATTCTTTTTCCAAAAATAAAACACAGAGATGGCAATAATAACCATGTCTCAATCCCAAATAAGTTGAGTCGGCTATATAAATCATGACTTTTTCGTTTAGGCTCAATTTATATCATCATTGTACTTCCTAATAAAACACACTTTAAAAATTAATTTTGGAAAGCCAAATAGATTTTCTTAAACAAGTACCAGGATGCCGCCCGTCTGGCCATTGAGTATGTTGACAAACGTCTGGTCATGAATTATGTTAGCAAAATCATAAATAATTGTTAATAAAATTAGATTATTCGGTGAAAAATATCCGGACAAATTCAAGGAAAAAAAAAGCAAGTATAAAGACGTGCAAACAAATATGGCACAAAGAAAGAAACTCTTCTCTGAAAGTTGGAGAGAGATTTAAAAAAATTGAGAATTATCAAAATTAGGTGTTGGTAAAAGGTGCATAAATCGGAGTTGTAGACAAATGCTTCAACAAATTTGATATTGGTGACAAAGTTCAACGGGAGTTGAACGCAGGTGCTTCAACAAGATTGAGTATTGATGACAAAGTACATCAACGAGAGTTGAAGACACGTACTTCACAAAGTTGGGTGTTGGCGACAAAGCGTATCAACGAAATTTGGAGATAAGTACATCAACAAATTTGGTGTTTATGACAAAGCGCATCAACGTGAGTTGAAGACATGTGGTTAAACAAAATTGGATATTCGTGACAAAGCGCAATACTGGAAGTTGGAGACTACTTTAATAAAAATGGAATTGGGTATAAATTAAATATTTGAGTTCGTAATGCGATGAATAATATTTTTCTTCAAAAATTTTCAGAAACAGAGCACATGAGCCCGGGGTTGACTTGTGCTAACTTTTCGAATGGAGTTGAGAATTTGGCTCTAGTAGTTAAATTACGAGTTCTTAAGCATATATTGATTGGTTTGTACGTCCTTTTGGCTAGAAAATAGCAAGCAAAGAACTATTAAATCTATTCGCTCCCAGAGAGTATCAAATCGGTTCAGAAGCATTTGAAATTGAAAAAACAACATATTTTAGAAACACTTCACTACCTTATGACAATGATTAATATAATGAATTAAAACATAAAATTACAGATAAATAAATAAAAAGTCATACCACAATACAATACCCGGTAAGAAGTAACGTAATACTAAAGTGAAGCGACCCCATCAACACATACAAGATTTTCTCGAATGTATGTCGTGTTATATTAAATTCGGTGAAAGGATTCAAGTCCACGATAATATTAGTTCTACCAAAAAATACATTGCGGCTCATCAACACTCCCTCGACCTCAACAAGCCCAACTCCAACCTCACCCTCAAATCTCGATCCTAGTTCCAATCACCGCACTTGCTCGTGCAACATCTTTCAAAATCCCAACCTCATTAACTAGAGAGTCGTAAATATTATAAAAAAACATCATTCATCTTATATAGGACAATAAATTTTGGCCTTGATATAAGATAAATATATGTATTGTGTAAGGATTTTAACATGAAAATTAGTAAAATTTTAGGATTTTGGTTAAAAATTTAAAATTTATTAAAAATGAGATTTGATTACGAAATTGGGTATAAATTAAATATTTGAGTTAGTAATGCCATCAATAATATTTATCTTCAAAAATTTTCGGAATCAGAGCACATGGGCCCTGGGTTTACTTGTGTCCACTTTTCGAGTGGGTTGAAAATTGACTCTAATAGTTAAATTATGAGTCTTTAACATATATTCATTGGTTTGTACGTCCTTTTGACTAGAGGATAACAATCAAAAGGTTTGTACATCCTTTTGACTAGATAATAGCATGAAAAGAACTATTAAATCTATCTACTCTCAGAGACTAGCAATCAAAGGGTTCATTTTTTTTTAGATAATAGCAACCAAAAAACTATCAAATCAACACAAACATAGAGTATCAAATCAATTCAGTAATATTTGAAATTGAAAAAAAGAACATATCCGAGAAACACTTCACTACCTTATGGCAATGAGTAATATAAAAAATCAAAACATAAAATCATAGAGTATAAAATCGGTTCAGTAGCATTTAAAATTGAAAAAAAACATATCATAGAAACACTTCACTACATTAAGACAATAATTAATATTAAGAATTAGAACATAATTACAAATAAATAAACAATTATACCACAATACAATACCCGGTAAAAAGTAACGTAATACTAAAGTAAAACGACCCCATTAACACAAACGAGATTTTCTCGAATGTATGTTGTGTTCTATTAAATTCAGAAAGGATTCAAGTCCACGATAGTATTAGTTCTACCAAAAAATACACAACGTCTCATCAACACTCACTCAACCTCAACAACCCCAACTCCAACCTCACCCTCAATCTCGATGTCAGTCCAATCTCAGCACTTTCTTTTGCTAATTCAACAACTTTCAATATCCCAGCCTCATGAACCAGAGAGTCGTAAGTTTTACAAAGAGAATCATTCATCTTGTATAGGACAACAAATTTGGCCTTGCTGATATCAGATAAATGCGTGTATTATGTGAGAATTTTAACACGAAAATTAGTAGAATTTTAGGATTTTGGTTATAAAATCTAGAATTTATAAATGAAATTTGACTACAAAATTGGTTGTGGAATTGGGTATAAATTATTTATTTGAGTTCGTAATGTCATGAATAATATTTATCTTCGAAAATTTTCGGAATCAGAGCCCATGGGCCCGAGGTTGACTTGTGTTGATTTTTCGAGTGGGGTTGAAAATTGACTCTAATGGTTAAATTATGAATTCTTGAGCATATATTGATTGATTTGTACGTCCTTTTGACTAGAGACTAGTAATCAAACGGGTGGTACATCATTTTTTGTAGATAATAGCAAGCAAAGAACTATCATATCTATACACAACCATAGAGTATCAAATCAATTCAGTAGTATTTGAAATTTAAAAAAAGAACATATCCGAGAAACACTTCACTACCTTATGTCAATGATTAATAAAAAGAATCAAAACATAAAATCAGAGAGTATAAAATCGGTTTAGTAGCATTTAAAATTGAAAAAAAAATATATCATAGAAACACTTCATTACCTTAAAGACAATAATTAATATAATTAATTAGAACATAATTATAAATAAATAAAAAATCATACCAAAATACAATACCCGGTAAAAAGTAACGTAATACTAAAGTAAAACGACCCCATTAACAAAGACGAGATTTTTCTCGAATGTATGTCGTGTTCTATTAAATTCGGTGAAAGGATTCAAGTCCACGATAGTATTAGTTCTACCAAAAAATACACTTCGACTCATCAACACACCCTCGACCTCAACAACCCCAACTCCAACCTCACCCTCAATCTCGATTTCAGTCCAATCTCAGCACTTGCTTTTGCAAATTCAACATCTTTCGAAATCTAGACAATAAATTTTAGCCTTGCTGATATCAGATATATACAAGTATTTTATGGGGATTTTAAAATGAACATTAATAGAATTTTAAGATTTTGGTTAGAAAATCTAGAATTGATAAAAAATGATTTGACTACGAAATTTGTTATGAAATTGAGTAGAAATTAGATATTTGAGTTCGTAATGCCATGAATAATATTTATCTTTGTAAATTTTCGGAATCAGAGTGCATGAGCCCGTGGTTGACTTGTGTTAACTTTTTGAATGGGGTTAAGAATTGACGCTAATAGTTAAATTATGAGTTCTTGAGCATATATTGAGGTTTGTACGTTCTTTTGACTAGAGACTAGCAATCAAAGATTTTTTTTTAAAGATAATAGCAAGCAAAGAACTATCAATTCTATACACAGCCATAGAGTATCAAATCAATTCAGTAGTATTTGAAATTGAAAAAAAAACATATCCAAGAAACACTTCACTACCTTATGGCAGTGATTAATATAAAGAATCAAAACATAAAAGCAGAGAGTATAAAATCGGTTCAGTAGCATTTAAAATTAAAAAAAAACATATCACAGAAACACTTCACTATCTTTAGACAATAATTAATATAAATAATTAGAACACAATTACAAATATATAAGAAATCATATCACAATACAATAGCCGGTAAAAAGTAACGTAATACTAAAGTAAAACGACCCCATTAACACAGACGAGATTTTCTCGAATGTATGTCGTGTTCTTAAATTCGGTGAAATGATTCAAGTCCACGATAGTATTAGTTCTACCAAAAAATACACTATGACTCATCAACCATCAATCTCGATTTCAGTAGCCTCATGAACCAGAGAGTCGTAAGTTTTACAAAGAGAATCAATCATCTTGTATAGGATAAAAAATTTACCCGTGCTGATATAAGATAAAATGCATGTATTGTGTGAGGATTTTAACATTAAAATTAGTAGAATTTTAGGATTTTGGTTAGAAAATCCAGAATTGATAAATGAGATTTGACTACAAAATTGGTTGTGGAATTGGGTATAAATTAATTATTTGAGTTCATAATGCCATGAATAATATTTATCTTCAAAATTTTCGGAATCAGAGCCCATGGGCCCGAGGTTTACTTGTGTTGATTTTTCGAGTGAGGTTGAAAATTGACTCTAACGGTTAAATTATGAATTCTTGAGCATATATTGATTGGTTTGTACGTCCTTTTGACTAGAGCCTAGTAATCAAAGAGTTTGTACGTCCTTTTGACTAGATAATAACAAGAAAATAACTATATTATCTATCCATTCCAAGAGATTATCAAATTGGTTCAGTAGCATTTGAAATTTAAAAAACAACATATTTGAGAAACACTTCACTACATTATGACAATGATTAATATAAAGAAGGCAAAATACATAGTTTACCCCCAGAACTTAGGACCAAATCTCCATGACACACCTTCTGAGCACGGACAACTTTTACACACCTAACCTTTTCAAACTGTGTGTAAGACACACCACTTTTTCCTTCACTAATTTTTTATTTGGAGACTGCATCCACGTGCCAATCAAAATGTGACACATGTCATAACTCAACTGTAAATAAATATATATTCAAAAATAAATCTTAATAGATTAAAAAAATTTCAACAAAATATTATGTCATCTTCCCCTCCAAATTCTTCCCCAAGCCTCCCATCCCCCATCAGCTTCCTCCTCCACCACCGTCTACCCTCTTCTCCAAGCCCCTTTCCCATCGCGATTCCTATCTCGAAAATGTGTTTTCTCCTCTTTGATTTTCTTAACTATCTTCTATAGGAGACCTTTTTTCGTCCAATCAAAAATAATTTTATCATCTCGGAATCTGTAATTCAATATAGATGGACATATACTCCATCTATATGTCTCTCTTCCTGCCATTTGCCATTCAATTTGAAATACTTGAACGGTCGATTCTTTTTTTATCTTCGCTTTCGCCTGAAGGCGGAGGAATGTCTCATTAGTTATAACTAGCCATTCCATTAAATCCATTAAACAATTAGAATTTGAAATATCGTCCTCCTCTAAGGGTTTTGATCCCTCACCATTGGTTACTTAAGAAACACGAGCAATGTCCAGTAACAAGAATTCAAGTATGTCATCTACACTTCTAAAAACTTAAAATTCAATTTTATGAGTAAATTTTTTTAACGGAGAACTAGATCCACCAAAATACTTTCAGATTAAGAAATCACAAGACTTTATTATAACTCAAGAATATCAGACTGTGTAATGTTGTTTAAACTCAAAGATTGAATCCATAAATGGCATGTCTTGAAGATGTTAATTTCTGGGTTTAACTTAAACTACTCTATTTTGTATAGAGAAGATAAGAGTTTCCATGGCTGCTACCAACAATTGGGTTTTGAGAAGTAAAAAAAAGAGAGAAGAGAGACATGCTTCAATGGAAAGTATGGTGGTTCTTGGCAGGTGGGTGTTGGTTAGGATGGTGGAGAAATTGCAGAGAAAGGACAATCGAAGGTGGGTGTTGGATTTGGCGAAGCATAGTCAGTGAATTAGTTTAGGAAAATGGAAAAAATAAACAATTAAGAAAGAATCTAATTTTTTTACTGTTCACGCGCCTTATTGTATTTGTAAAACATGCACTGTCCACGTCAACTATGTATTTTGTCCGTGCTCAGAAGGTGTGCCATGGGAATTTTGTCATAAGTTCCAGGGTAAACTATGTATTTTGCCTTTAAAGAATTAAAACATAAATTACAGATAAATAAAAAATAAAAAATCATACCATAATACAATACCCGGTAAGAAGTAGCGTAATACTAAAGTGAAGCGACCCTATCAACACATACGGGATTTTCTCGAATGCATGTCGTGTTTTATTAAATCCGGTGAAAGGATTCAAGTCCACGATAGTATTAGTTCTACCGAAAAATACACTGCGAATCATCAACACACCCTCGACCTCAACAACCCAAACTCCAACCTCACCCTCAATCTCGATCCCAAATCCAATCTCAACACTTGTTTTTGCTAATTCAACATCTTTCAAAATTCCAGTCTCATTAACCAGAGAGTCGTAAGTTTTACAAAGAGCATCATTCATCTTGTATATGACAAATATTTTGACCTTGCTGATATCAAATAAATACATGTATTATGTGAGGATTTTAACACGAAAATTAGTAGGATTTTAGGATTTTTGTTAGAAAATCTAGAATTGATAAATGAGATTTGACTATGATATTGGTTATGGAATTGGGTATAAATTAATTATTTGAGTTTGTAATGCTATGAATAATATTTATCTTCGAAAATTTCCGGTATCAGAGAGCATGAGCCCTGAGTTGACTTTTCGAGTGGGATTGAGAATTGGCTCTAATAGTTAAATTATGAGTTGTTGCGCATATATTGATTGGTTTGTACGTCCTTTTGACTAGAGATTTGCAATCACTGATTTTGTATGTCCTTTAGACTAGATAAAAGCAAACAAAGAACTATCAAATTTCTTCGCCTTTTTTAAGACTATAAATATTTCAAATAGTTCTACCTTCCTATTCTCCAAATTTAGCAGCCTATTAGCTTGTCCTCCATGGACAAAAGGATCAAATGAGAAAAGAAATCAATTGAACTAAATATAATTCAAAATTGGAGGAAAATAAAAAGATAAAGTAGATAGAGTTACTATAACAAGTCTTTGACCGACGATGAAGTTTATTTTCTACCTAGGATTTAATTGAGGTAAATAAAAAAGAGTGGTCTCAGAAACAATGAAGGCAAAATTAAGCTAGGGCTACCACTTTCAATGTCCATCGATTTCTATAAGATGGGAAACTTGAGATGTAGTTGTGTTTCTGAAGGCATCCAAATGAAGTTATTTGTAGAGACGAACTAGGGTTTGAGCGGGAGTTTGCATTCGATCGTTGAAATTTGCATGAACTCACCAGATCTTCCTGTGATTTGGTCAGCTTTTCCACGACTAGTCTCCCTCTTGGCATGATTTGCTTTAGATCATGCCCGAAATGGTGAGATTTCGTTCGGCCTTGAAGATTGAGGAATTGCAGGTTGCAAGAAGAGAGATTAAAGAAGAAATGAGGACATTTTTGCACAAAAATAGTGTAGTATTTCTCTGGTTGAAGGATGTAAAATTCTTGGGAACATTCTGAAAATAGAAAGGAGACAAAGAGGGGGCGGATATAAGAGCTAAGTGACGAACCATGAAAAAACCTAACTGATTTGGGGCTAGTTTAATTTTGTTTTGTCAGGACAATTAGTTGACTGGATTTTTGGGATTTTGGGGCAATTAGCCTTTGGATACTTGGTGTATTTAATAATAGGAACCATAGATAAATCTAAGATCTATTTATGAATGATAAGTGTCTTTTACTTTAATTACTTTTCATAGCTACAAAAAATTGTTTCAATTTAACCATCGTAGCTATCCCAAATACATAGACTTATTCCACTGCATCAATCTTTTCCCTCAACCTTTCTCTATTCTCCCTCAACTCTTTATCCGTATTTCCTCTTTCTTCGCCCTCGGCAAGGCCGCCGTCCAATTTCGCCACTATCAGTCATCTTCTCCCTCGGAGCTCTACCGGAGCTCAATTAATCGTCTCCCCTCTCTCCCTATCTCTTCCCTTCTATCCTCTCCGCAATCAGATCTATCCATCTCTCTCTCTCTCTCTCTATCTCTCTCTCTCTCTCTCTCTCTCTTCCCTGCTCACATCTCCACCGTCAACCAGATCTAAAAAGCATGAGGTTGCGATGAGTCCTTGACCAATGGTGAAGTTTATTTTCGAGCTAGGATTAAATTGAGGCAAAGAAAAAAGTGGTCTCAGGAGTACCGAAGTTAAAATTAGGGATACAACTACCACTTTCAATGTCCATCAATTTCTGTGAGGGGAGAAGCTTTAGATGTAGTTGTGTTCCTGAAGGTATCCAAATGAAGGTATTTCTAGAGACGAACTAGGGTCAGAGTGGAAGTTTGAATTCGATCATTGAACTTTGCATGAACTCATCAGATCTTCATGTGATTTGGTCAGTTTTTCCATGACTACTCTCCCCCTTCACATGATTTTCTTGACATCATGCTCAAAGTGATGAGATTTCGTTCTGCCTTGAAGATTCAGGAATTGCAGGTTGCAAAAAGAGAGATTACAGAAGAAATGAGGACTTTTTTTTGTAGAAAAATAGTGTAGTATTTCTGTGGTTGAAGGAACGTAAAATTCTTGGAAACATTCTGAAAATAGGAAGGAAACAAAGAAGGGGAAGACATAGGAGCTAAGTGATGAAATAAGACAAACCCTAGACTGGTTTTGGGCTAGTTTAATATTATTTTGTTGAGCCAATTAGTTGGCTGTGATTATAGAGATTTTAGGCTAATTGGTCTTTGAATAATTGGTGTATTTAATAATAGGAAATTTTACCTGTCATAGGTAAATCTAAGATCTATTTATGGATGATAAGTGCCTTTTAATTTAATTACTATTCACAAATAATTTTAAATTTACCTATCATAGATATGCCATATAAATAAAGTTATTCCACTGTATCAATCTTTTTCCTCAACCCTCTCTCTCATTTCGCCCTTAACTCTCTCTCCTTTTTTACTCTCTTCGCCCTCGGCAAGCCCGCCGTCCAACTTCGCCGTCGTTGATCATCTTCTCCCGCGGAGCTCTATCGGAGCCCAACCAAACAACCGCCTCTCTCTCCCCCCTTCTCTCATATCCACTAGCAGATTTAGTCTTCTCTCTCTCTCTCTCTCTCTCTCTCTCTCTCTCTCTCTCTCTTCCCTTCTCCCATCTCCACCATCAGATCCATATCTAAAAATCACTAAGTCGCGATGGGTCCTTGACCAATGGTGATGTTTATTTTCGGGCTAGGAGTATTGAGGCAAATAAAAAAGAGTGGTCTCAAGAGTACCGAAGGTAAAATTAGGGCTAGGACTACCACTTTCAATGTCCATCGATTTCTGTGAGAAGGGAAGCTTGAGATGTAATTGTGTTTTTGAAGTTATCCAAATGAAGGTATTTTTAGAGACGAACTAGGGTTTGAGCGGGAGTTTGAATTCGATCGATGAAATTTGCATGAACTCATCTGGTCTTCATGTGATTTGGTCAACTTTTCCATAACTAGTCTCCCTTTTGGCATGATTTGCTTCAGATCACACCCCAAACGGCGAGAGTTCGCTCTACCTTAAAGATTCAAGGATTGCAGGTTGCAAAAAGAGAGATTAAAGAAGAATTGAGGAGAATATTTGCACAAAATAAGTGTGGTAACTCTCTGGTTGAAGGATGTAAAATTCTTGGGAACATTCTGAAATAGGAAATAGACAAAGAGGGGGCAGGCAGAAGAGCTAAGTGATGAAAAATTACAAAATCCTAGACTAGTTTTGGGCTAGTTTAATTTGTTTTGTTGGGCCAATTAGTTGTCTAGGATACTTGGGATTTTGGACCAGTTACTCTTTGGATACTTAGGGCCTTAATAATAGGAAAATTTACATTTTATAGCTAAATCTAAGATCTATTTATGGATGATAAATGCCTTTTGATTTAATTACTTTTTATAGCTACAAAGAATTTTCAATTTACCAATCATAGATATGCCAAATACATAGAGTTATTCCATTATATCAATCTTTTTCCTCAACCCTCTCTCTCTCTTGTCCCTCAACTATCTCTCCTTTTTTCTCTCTCTTCGCCCTCTTAAGGATGTCATCCAACTCTATCGCCGCCGGTCATCTTCTCTGGTAGAGCTCTACGGAGCCCAACCAAACAACCGCATCTCTCTCTCTTCCGTTATCTCATCTCCACCATTATATCCAGACGTCTCTTGTTACACCCAATGTTTTTGTACGTGAGAGTACATCGTAAGTCAATTGATGTAATCTTAAAAATAAGATTATATTTGATGGAATATAAAGTAAGTTATTCATGTTTTATTGGAGGTTACAAATATTTAATATCATGAATAACTAGTACCAAGAGGGTTGGAAAGCTTAAAAGCTAAACCAATTGAAGAAAATAAATTTCGTCGAAAGTCGACGAGTTTGGAATGTTATAACATGCACTTTAGGGTGAGACTATGGTTCGTTACATGATGTGGAGGTTATTCTATGAGTAATTATCGTATGATAGTTGTGTTCTATGTTTTGAAGTCAAGTAAGTTGCGAAATAAAGGTCGGCAAAAGTTATCGTAAATTTCTCTAATAAATTTTCTAAACTTTGGGTCAAATATATCATATCATTTCTCCCAATATATAAAGAGTTATGGGACCCACAACCTACCGAATCGAAGGTCTACGAGTCTAGTTCGCAACCAAAAATACCTCACATCAAACCGACATCGGAGTAAAAGATTATGACTTTTTTACCGCAGACTGTACGGGCTAAAACCGGGTCGCGAACTGGGTCGGGTCAAACAAGTGGTACAAGTCGGAAAAGTTTGACTTTTAAGACCCCAAAATATTTCATTTTAGCCCCAAAATAGTGAGCAAGCTGAAGAGAAGGTCCCATGGTGTTCTTGAGTGATTAAGGTGCGTTTTAACGATTTCTATCGTTAAAGTTTGCCTCCGTGCCTAGAAACGCAGTCTCTACGCTTTGCAGTCGTTTCCCCCTTCTATTATCTGTGTTTGGAGCTATTTTTGGAAGATAGGAATTTGTTGTTCTTGCTGGTTATTCAGTCTTTATACTTGGTTTGCCAAGGTAATCATCTTGGGACTCTTTTATGATCGTTTTTACAAAGTTCTACGGACGTTTCGTCAAGTTAGGGTCATATGAAAAATCTGCCGATTTAAACTCAATTATGAACTGTTTATAGGTGCGTATAAGCTGCATACAAGTGTTTGCAAAGCTTAGGATGTAAGGAACAACTTTCGTGAAGAAACTACAGGCATTCAGACGTTCGTTGGAGAGGTATGTTAAGGCTAAGCTCCGTCCTTCGTTTTAGCACGAATTCTCAAAAATTCCTAAGACGCCAAAGGTGATATTTTACTATTCTATTGCTAGAAAGAACTTCTGTGAAAGGCATTGGGATCTTAGCTGAAGTATTTTCATGATGCTATTAGGTTGATATTCCACTCGTTCGGTTAAATAGGGTATTCGGCATCTATATATGTCATTTTGTCGGCTTTCTTAACTATATGTCCATATATATGAACTCTTATTCGTATTTGGGTTGTGTGACTTAAAAATAAAGGCATTTAGTATTTGCGATCAGTCATTCTTCCTTGTTAAAGTGTATTTTAAAATCTCTAAAGTGATACGTCGATTTCCAAAAATCTCAAATATAATTTTTATGTTTAAACTACTAAAACACTTGATTTTTGAAATACTTGCTTTTACTAATTATCAAGAAATCAGGTATAAGGACTAAGTGAAGCACCTTAAGCTTTTTATGAACATCTTCAGAGTTAAGTTATCTTTCTAAAAGTCGAGTTAAGTTTTCAAGCTTATTCAAAAAAATATATGAGGTTCCACGAGACATTTATATGCGATACAAAGGTGATTATGAGATCATGAGAATAAGAGTACCAATGAGCCAAGATTGGATAAGTTCTTGTTATGTCCTATTATGTGCATTCAAAGTTCATATTATATTATGCATGAACTTCGAGCTATAATCAGAGATAAGGGGCCTATTTGCCCGAAAGACTATATATATTGTACAGATGGCCACAGATTGGCAATATGATACTGGTTAGCTACCGGGAGAGGCCGCTATTGCTAGCATTTGGTTGGGTATGTCATGCATTTGCATCAATATATATGTATTCACGACATACGATTACACGAGCATACCGTGCATATTTGATTACTATGAGGTCGGATGTAGGCCATGGAGGCTATCCGAGTTTCAGTGTCAGGTGGTATCTCTATTACCCTTTTTACATCAGCTATGTATGGTTCTACTTTCTGCCTTACATACCAGTACATTTTCATTCGTACTGATGTCCCGTTGCCTGGGGACACTGCATTTTTGTTTCGTGCGTGCAGGTCCAGGTAGGGACTCTGATCGACCCCTCCGCTAGGATTTTGGGGTTCAGCTGTGAGTTGGTAAGCTCCACCTCTTCCTGGAGCTTTCATAGGATGGTTACTTTTGTTGTACAGTTTGGGTATAGTCAGGGCCTTGTCCCGACAGTGCTTATGACACTCTTAGAGGCTATTGTGGACACAGTATTTTGGGTTTCTTTTTGCAGCTTTCAGTCTCCAACCCACATGCTTGGCATGTATATATATGCGTGTAGGCATGTATGTCTTCAGTCGCGGCCTCGTCGGCCAGCTAGTACTTTATTATTTTAGCTTGTCTACCTTTGTTTATATGGCTTATTGTTATTCAGTTCATGACCTTAACGGTCCAGGCTTAGTATTTCAGATGTTGTGCTGCCCGATCTGTTGGGCCCCCAGTTTAGTTAGCTAGTATGTTTAGTGGCTAACTCGATCGAATACAGTATCGAGTGCCAGTCGTGCTTCCCCTAGTTTGGGGCGTGACATCTCTCCATCTCTTCCCTGCTCCCATTTCCATCGTCAGATCTAGATCCAAATATCACGAAGTCGCGATGAGTCCTTGCCCAATGGTGAAGTTTATTTTTGGGCTAGGGTAAATTGAGGCAAGGCAAAAATAGTAGGGAGTACCGAAGGTAAAATTAGGACTAGAGCTACCGCTTTCAATGTCCATCGATTTATGTGAAATGGGAAGCTTGAGATGGTTTTGTTTGTGAAGGTTTCCAAATGAAGGTATTTCTAAAGACAAACTAGGGCTTGAACATGGATTTGAATTCGATCTTTGAACTTTGTATGAACTCATACGATCTTAATGTGATTTGGTAAGCTTTTCCATGACTAGTATCCTTCTTGGCATGATTTGCTTCCAACCATACCCGAAATAGTGAGATTTCGTTCAGCCTGAAAGATTCAGGGATTTCAGGTTACAGGAAAAGTGTAACGACTCAGTCGGTCATTCCGTAGAATTCACACCGTTATTCCTGTTTCCGCCTTGTTATGCCTTGTTTAGTTGTTTATGATGTGTTTGAGTCGGGTGGTTCGGGTTCAGAGTGGTTGTATGAGAATTGAAACACTTAGTCTCTTAAAGTAGCCTTATAGTTGGAAAAGTCAACTAGGAGTTGACTTCTTGGTAAACGACTTCGGAATGTGGATTTTATGGCTCAGATAGTTTCGTTAGGTGATTTGGGACTTAGGAGTGTGTTCAGAATGTAATTTTGATGTCCGGTGTAGAATTAGGCTTGAATTGGCGAAAGTTAATTTTTGGCGATTTTCGGCCGGCAGTGGAAAATTGGTTATCAGGGTCGGAATCAAATTTCGGAAGTTGGAACAGGTTTTTAGTGTCATTTTGGATGTGTGTGCAAAATTTCAGGTCAATCGGACGTGTTTTGGATGGTTTCGACATCTTTGGCGAAATTTGGAAGTTCCAAAATTCATAGGCTTGAATTTGATGTGAATTTTGCGTTTTTGTGTTGTTTTTGGTGTTTCGAGGGCTCGACTAAGTCTGAATGAGGTTATGGGGTGTGTCAGTATGTTTGGTTGGGTCCCGAGGGCCTCGGGATGGTTTCGAGTGATCAACAGGGAGTTTGGAAGGCATTTCTGCTGCTGAAGTTGTTGTTGCTGTCATTTTCGCACCTGCGGATTTTGGACCACAATTGCGAGCCGCAGAAGCGTCCAGGAGGTTGCTAGTGCGGTTTGAGGCCCTTGGGGGAGGGGGGGGGGAGAATCGCAGAAACGGTTGATTGGATGCATATGCGACACCTGGCCCGTAGGTGCGAGATTGGCCCGTTTAATGAGAAACCGCAGGTGCGGTCTATTGACCGCAGAAGCGGTCTGCAGGTGCGAGATTTTGGACCGCAGGTGCGAGATGCCTGGGCAGAAAGTATATAAGTTGGACTTAGCGAATTTCGGTCTTCTTTTTACCATTGTCATACGGGTTTCAAGCTTTTGGAGGGTTTTTGAAGAAGGAAATCGATAGTTCTTCATTGAGGTAAGGTTTTTGGACTCTAAACTTGTTTATATATGATTAAAGGTCTGATTAGTGGTGTAAATTTGGGGAAAATCAGTGCAAAATGGGTAATTAGGGCTTGAGATTAAGAGACCTTAAAATGGGAATTTGAGGGGTCAATTGAACTCCGATTTCAGTGTTCTTGGTATGTATGGACTCGTGGGAGGATGAGCATAATTATGGTGTACATTTTATCAAGTTTTGAGACATGGGCCCGGGGGTCGGGTTTGGCCAATTTCGGGAATTGTGCCTAAATTTGATAGTTTTCGATTTGGTTTCGTTTCCCTAGCATATTTTGACGTTGTGAATCTGATTTTGATAGACTCGCAGCATTTGGGGGCCGATTCGAGGGGCAAGAGTATTGCGGAGTAGCTTTCTAGGCTGGTTTGAGGTAAGTAATGACTTTAAATCTTTTCCCGAGGGTATGAAACCCCGGACTTAGCATCTTCTCATTGTTTAGGAGTGACACACACGCTGGATGACGAGTGTGTGGCGTGCACTGATTTGGGGATTTGGACTTGGTCCTTCCTGAGGCAACTATTGAGTTGCGAAATTTCTTTTAAATCACATGATAAATCATATTTTTTACACTATTGCTGTAATTGGGCTATATGCCATGTTTGGGGCCTTGTGCCGACCTGTTTAGACCCCCTGGGGGTTGTTTACTATTTTTTCCCACTGTGTTAACTTATGATTTACACTAGTCATATTATGCTTAACTGATTTCAAAACTCAGTCTTATTTACACTATTTGAGATATAAAATGTTATTTATGGTCGAGTACCCCGTTTTAGTGATAGCCCGAGTGGCTTTTGAGATGTTTCTGACTGAGTGAGGCCGATGGCCTGATTGTGAGGATATGATTTGGATTAGGCTGCATGTCGCAGCATTCTTCTGATTGAGTGAGGCCGAGGGCCTGATTGTGAGGATATGATATTTGATCGGGCTGCACGCCGCATCATGTTTATGATAGGCCTAGTGCCTGAGAGTGATTTGATGCCATGATTTGGCTTGATTTTAGCGCTTGGGATGTAGGAGCCCCTCCGGAGTGTGTACACCCCCAGTGAGCGCAGGTACCTACTGAGTGCGAGTGTCGAGTGATGAGTGATTGGGAGGCAAGAGTGACAGTGAGGTAGCCCGAGAGGCTGATGTTGAGTGATTATGAGGTATGCTGAGTGACTGATTCTGAGGAATGATTTGCCCGAGGGGCGGTTTATGATACTGGTTTTACCTGAGTGACTATTTATGATTTATTTCATCTTTAAACTAATACTTTTTGGGTATTTTACTGAAATCATTAGAAATCACACTTTTCAAAAGAGTTTTACTAAGATTGGCTTTTAAAGCGTACTGGTTTTTTGTATACACTGTTGGAAAGAAAGGTTGTTTTATTATGACTTGATGATTTGATTTTGTGTGTTTCTTACTGCTCAAGACCTGATTTATTTTCATTACTACTGAGTTGGCGTACTCATCATTACTCCCTGCACCCCTGTGTGCAGATTCAGGTGCTGGTGTCGAGCACTAGTTTTCTTATTACGCGTGGAGCCGGAGTTGGTACATCGAGGTAGCTGTTCAGCGATTCACAGCATCTCTGCTTCCCTTCCTTGTCTTGTATTAGTTTCCATGTTCCGAGAGTTATGTATTGTGATAGTGGTATTATTGGTAGTATTCTTAGATTCTCATGACATGTTGACTCCGAGTTTTGGGGATAGTTGTTAGACTGTTTATCTCGTTTGATGTTGTTTAGAAATTTGGAAACTTACAAATACTTATGAAATGTTGAAATGATTTGGAAATTTTGAAAATAATTTGTCAATGTGTGATTGTTGGCTAGCCTAGTTCCATGATAGGCGCCATCACGACCGGTTTAGGATTTGGGGTCGTGACTAGTTGGTATCAGAGCTCTAGGTTACATAGGACTCAATAATCATGAGCAGGTTTAGTAGAGTCTTGCGGATAGGTACGTAGATGTCTGTACTTATCTTCGAGAGGCTGCAGAACCCTTAGGAAAAATCCCACGTTCTTGAATTCTTGTCGTGCGAATCCATTTTATTCAGCCAAAAGCGTAACTCTTTGAATTCCTTTCTTGTATTTGAATGCGCTCGTGAGCGCTTGGTATCAGTCGTGCATCGACGGCTTGTGACTTCCATGGATGAGACGTGATTTTTAGCATGTTGATTATGGGCCAGTCTGGAGTACTTGAGGCCAGGTTTTGTCTGTGACTTGAGTGCTGAGATTTCGTTTGTGTGAGCACACGTATTTGGGGACTTATATGTCAGTTTGTGCCCTTATTGATGGGACTTTGTGATTGGATGACTACACGGTGAGTGTGACCTGATGGTTGATGTGTTCAGGTTGTTTGATTGTGACGAGAATGAATTAGCGAGAGATGTATCAAGAACCATTGAGTAATTGACTTCAGTCTTAAGTTAGAGTATGGCCTCGAGTTGTGAGTGTAATGTAGGACCTCTCGTGTAGTTTAGTTGTGAAATGAAGTGGATTTTCCTGTCGTGTTCTCAGTTCCTGGTTCTCAGTTCCTGGTGATGTCTTTTGAGCCGACCGATGCCCCAAAAACGTTCATGTATTTGATTAACGGTGTATTCCAGCGTATTAGCACTTCTTCTTATTGTATTTATTGATGGCATCCTGGCGTACTCTCGTAGCTAGGGGTAGCATACTCAGCATTTGAGGATGGCATTACAAGGATCCAGGGAGGTGAAGCTCTAAGCAAAGTTCTCCAAGTGTAAATTTTGGCTCAGCTCAGTAGCATTCTTGGGGCACGTGGTGTCCAGTGAAGGTATCCAGGTGGTTAGACGTGTGTGGGTAGAGCTTCCAGAAGCTCAAGAGTTCCTTGACCACAACTTTAGTGTTAGTATTGCCATCAGCTTCAGGTTCTTATACCGCTTATTGTGATGTCTCGAGGGCAGGCATTAGTTGTGTTCTAATGTAGGAGGGTAAAGCGATTGCATAATAGCTATGATCTTCGGAAGTGTATAGAGAGATATCGGTTGAGGCTAAGCAGGCAGGGGTATCTCCTGCGGGTTGTTCTGAGGTGTGTGATCCCTATGTTGATCTGTAGTAAGTTCTCTTCTTCCAGTAAATGATGTACGTTGTAATTTGAGTTTCAATCGCTGGGGGAGTTGGCATGACCATTACAATGGTGAATGCGAGATTTGCATACGATTTGAGGGTTAGATGGTTTGGGTCATATGAGCCTGTGAAGGATTTAGTTGAATCTCACCATAGTATGGTGGCAGTGATAGCGCATGGGAATCGTGAGTTATTGTTTGACTAGATCCTTGACTTTGAGCCAAGTGGGAGAGTCCGTTAATGATGAGTTGATTGCACGATTATGTGTTGTATTGGTTTCGGTTAGAGGTATATTGGTGAACCAGTTATAACCTGCAGAGGTGGGGTCTGGAAATGACTCGAGTAATGGGAATTTCTTCGATACAGGTTGTAATGAACTTTACGGGTGAATGTAATTTATTGAATGATTGAGTTGTACTTGAAAGTGTAGTGTGTGCAATGTATGAGTTTGCTTGATGCTTCAAATGGGGGAATTACTTTCCTAGTATGTGGTTTGCAAGCGAGGTCAGGTCGTTCTGTTTACTTGGTCAGTGGGTAATTGAGATTTGCGTGGAGTGGAAGGCTCTCGAGAATGGTTCTGATGGAATCAAGGTTATATGTAGCGCTTGAGGATCTTCAAGGTGTGAATTGGGCTAGAACGTGGTTTTATGTGGAAGGTGTCAAGGCTTGTGGTGTATTTACATTATCATGGATTCTATCCGTCAGTGTTAGGAAAGTGAAGGCAATGACTTTAAATTCGCGGGATGTCTCTTCAGGGTAAGTATTTCTAATGTGGTGCTTTTGGGGATATATGAGAGAGTATTCAGCGGCTTATGAGTATTAGACGGTATATTTTATACTCGAGTTTCGTGCGGTGAGTCTGGATTGAGAATTGCGGTATTATGGCAAGAGGAAGTATCAAGTCGAAGGTAAATCAGAAGATACTTGAATAAATAGTACAACTTAGTAGTAGGTCGGATCGGCATGATAAGGGACATGATTAGTTCTGTGTGTGTTATTAAGTAATGAGTTGTTACAGGTGTTTCTTGGCAGTTCTCTTGGGATTTGGTGGCATGCGTAGCTTGGTTGAGTTAGAAGGATTCGGTCCTGACGGTTGGTGTGTACAAATGTGATGCGGAGAGTTCTTGATGGTTTCTACCACGGTTAGAGATGTATATTTTCTACTGGTGTGAGGTCCATGTGATGTATAGTGATTTCGCTCTAAATGGGATCAAATGGAAAGTTCTTGGCTAGTGGGGTACGTAATTGCTTGTGGCTCGGAAGAACTATGAAGTTCCCATATTTATCATAGGAGGGCATGGTGTAGGCGGCATATTGTGTAGGGTTGAGAATTGCATGTGTGAGGTTACGATTCAGATATGGAAGGAAGGCCATAAACTCTTAGGCAGCACGAGCAGTTCCGTATGACTAGGTAGATGATATCACTAATTGGTGTGTCTGGATGAGGGTACACATTCACAAAGGGAAATGTGTTTAGGGTAATGTGTTTGCGTAAGGATGCTTCATTGGTGTTACGACGCTCTTTTGTTGGATCACTGCTGATATTCAAGGTTGCTTGGTGTCACGGTAGAAATTTATGGGTATCCCTCATGGAGTGATTGAGTATCAGGCATGTGTTATATATTCGAGCGGTGTATTGGATATCAGATATAGTAATTTGTGTGCTTCATGGACTTCGAGACTGGGAGTTTTCATAAACAGATTATTTTTGTAGTTGTGAACTACAAGGATGCGAACAAAGCTAGTCAGGTGTTAGTATATTCCATGATTCAGTCATTATAAACTTTCAGGGAGTTATCTACCTGTTGTGGGTGACCAAAGTTGACTTAGAGTTATTGGTAGGCCAGTATGGGTGTCTGTTCTGCACCGAGTCAGAATTTTTGACTCCGAATTGCTACTGTTGAGGGATGTACCATTCGATTGTCATTGAGCTTATTCGTGTTTTGGGTGATCTATGAGTTACCTTTCGGTGTTTCGAGGAGTTGCGATCGTTGGTTATATATGCATAGGGTGCGGTTCTATACAGGCTTTATAGCGAGATTTGAGTAAGGTAAATAATTTGATGTTGCAGGATTGAGACGTATTGGTTATGTTCTTTTTGGTTCGGGTGGCATGGTATCGTCCGATTTCCCCGTGGGTATGATAATGCGCTTTGAGTACTTGATGTCGAATTTTGCATGGTTAATAATTTCGAGCAAGGTGGCTTGAAGTAGTTCATGTGAACCGCCGTTTGGATGGGATCACGCATTGTAGTGGAGTTATGTAGAGGTATGCTCCTCGGTGTCAGATTCGTGTGTTCTGATTTCATGGTGTGTGCCAGGCTTTTAGCATGATGCTGTGATGGTAATTGTTAATCACAGGATAGTCCTCTCGTGTGAGTATTCTTTATTTTATGAATTGAGCTCTTGGGATGTTGTTATTGAGCGCACGAGTTGCACATGTTATGGCTCTGGATGGTGTTGACGCTGATCGGATGAATGGTTTCTAGCTTCTACGTGTTTCTTTCATCATCGACAGTATATGGAAGTGTCAGAGCGAGGCATTGATTGATAAGAGGGTATGTACCGGTATTGGGTGGTTTTGAGCAACTATGGTGATTAGGAATTATCGCTATGGGTGGTTGAGTCATGCGGAATATTATGTGATTTCGTCTTGGGTTCAGATATGGCTTGATACAACGTGTTCAGACTTGTTCAGTTCATAGTTGTGGGATTTTGATCTTGTAAATTGATTCAGAAGTGGAAATCTAGCTCTAAGGTTTATGGATCATGATTGGATTCGAAATTTCTTCGGTGCGGTGCCATCAGACCTATATGGGGTAAGGTGATGTGGGATCACCTCCGAATATGTGCATGGTAGGTTACATGGAAATTTTGGTGGTGTTTGGAACAACGCTAGGTACGTTCGAGGACGAATGTGTATTTAAGTGGGGGAGAATGTAACGACCCAGTCCGTCGTTCCATTTTATTTGCACCGTTATTTCTGTTTCCGCCTTGTTATGCCTTGTTTAGTTGTTTATGATGTGTTGGATTCGGGTGGTTCGGGTGTGGTTGTATGAGAATTGAGACACTTAGTCTCTTAAAATAGCCTTATAGTTGGAAAAATCAACTGGGAGTTGACTTCTTGGTAAACGACCTCAAAATGCGGATTTTATGGCTAAGATAGTTTCATTAGGTGATTTGGGACTTTTGAGTGTGTTCATAATGTAATTTTGATGTCCGGTGTAGAATTAGGCTTGAATTGGCGAAAGTTAGTTTTTGGCGATTTCCGGTCGGCAGTGGAAAATTGGCTAACGGGGTCATAATGGAATTTCGGAAGTTAGAACAGGTTCGTAGTGTCGTTTTGGATGTGTGTACAAAATTTTAGGTCAATCGGATGTGTTTTGGATGGTTTCGATATCTTTGGCGAAATTTGGAAGTTTCAAAGTTCATAGGCTTGAATTTGATGTGATTTTGGTGTTTTTGGTGTTTCTAGGGCTCGACTAAGTTTGAATGAGGTTATGGGGTGTGTCAGAATGTTTGGTTGGGGTCACGAGGGACTCGGGATGGTTTCGAGTGATCAACGGGGAGTTTGGAAGGCATTTCTGCCGCTGAAGTTGCTATTGCTGTCATTTCCGCACCTGCGGATTTTGGACCGCAGGTGCGAGCCGTAGAAGCGGCCAGGGAGGTCGCAAGTGTGGTTTGAGGCCCTTGGGGGAAGAACCGTAGAAGAGGTTGATTGGACGCATCTGCGGGACCGCAAGTGCGACACCTTGACCACATGTGCGTGATTGGCCCGTTTAATAAGAAACCCCTGGTGCGGTCTATTGACCACAGAAGCGGTTCGCAAGTGCGAGATGCCTAGGCAGAAAGTATATAAGTTGGACTTAGCGAATTTCAGTCTTCTTTTCACCATTGTCATACGAGTTTCAAACTTTTGGAGGGTTTTGAAGAGGGAAATCGATAGTTCTTCATTGAGGTAAGATTTTTGGACTCTAAACTCGTTTATATGTGATTAAAGGTCTGATTAGTGGTGTAAATTTGGGGAAAAACAATGAAAAAATGGGTAATTAGGGCTTGAGATTAAGAGACCTTAAACTGGGAATTTGAGGGGTCAATTGAACTCCGATTTCAGTGTTCTTGGTATGTATGGACTCGTGGGAGGATGAGGATCATTATGGTGTAAATTTTATCGAGTTTCGAGACGTGGGCCCGGGGGTCGGGTTTGGCCAATTTCGGAAATTGTGCCTAAATTTGATAGTTTTCGATTGGGTTTCGTTTCCCTAGCATATTTTGACTTTGTGAATCTGATTTTGATAGACTCATAGCATTTGGGGGCCGATTCGAGGGGCAAGAGTATTGCAGAGTAGCTTTCTAGGCTGGTTTGAGGTACGTAATGACTTTAAATCTTGTCATGAGGGTATGAAACCCCGAACTTAACATCTTCTCACTGTTTAGAAGTGACGCACACGCTGGATGACAAGTGTGTGGCATGCACTGATTTGGGGATTTGGACTTGGTCCTTCCCGAGGAAACTATTGAGTTGTGAAATTTCTTTAAATCACATGATAAATCATATTTTTTATAATATTGCTGTAATTGGGCTATATGCCATGTTTGGGGCCTTGTGCCGACCTGTTTAGACCCCTTGGGGGCTGTTTACTATTTTTTCTCACTGTGTTAACTTATGATTTACACTCAGTCATATTATGCTTAACTGATTTCAAAACTCAGTCTTATTTACAGTATATGAGATATAAAATGTTATTTTGGGTCGAGTACCCCGTTTTACTGATAGCCCGAGTGGCTTTTGAGATGTTTCTGACTGAGTGAGGCCGAGGGCCTGATTGTGAGGATATGATATTGGATCGGGCTGCACGTCGCAACATGATTCTAATTGAGTGAGGCCGAGGGCCTGATTGTGAGGATATGATATTGGATCGGGCTGCACGTCGCAACATGATTCTAATTGAGTGAGGCCGAGGGCCTGATTGTTAGGATATGATATTGGATGGGGCTGCACGTCGTATCATGTTTATGATAGGTCGAGTGCCTGAGAGTTATTTTATGCCATGATTTGGCTTGATTTTAGCGCTTGGGCTGTAAGAGCCCCTCCGGAATGTGTACACCCCCAGTGAGCGCGGGTACCTACTGAGTGCGAGTGCCGAGTGATGAGTGATTGGGAGGCATGAGTGATAGTGAGGTAGACCGAGGGGCTGATGCTGAGTGATTGTGAGGTATGCTGAGTGACTGATTCTGAGGGGTGATTTGCCCGAGGGGCGGTTTATGATACCGGTTACCTGAGTGACTATTTATGATTCATTTCATCTTTAAACTAATACTTTTTGGGTATTTTACTGAAATCATTGGAAATCATACTTTTCAAAAGAGTTTTACTGAGATTGGATTTTAAAGCGTACTGGTTTGTTGTATACACTGTTGGAAAGAAAGGTTGTTTTATTGTGACTTGATGATTTGATTCTGTGTGTTTCTTACTGCTCAATACTTGATTTATTTTCATTACTACTGAGTTTGCGTACTCATCATTACTCCCTGCACCCCTGTGTGCAGATTCAGGTGCTGGTGTCGAGCACTAGTTTTCTTATTACGCGTGGAGCCGGAGTTGGTACATCGAGGTAGCTGTTCAGCGCTCACAGCATCTCTGCTTCCCTTCCTTGTCTTGTATTAGTTTCCATGTTCCGAGAGTTATGTATTATGATAGTGGTATTATTGGTACTATTCTTAGATGCTCATGACATGTTGACTCCGGGTCTTGGGGATAGTTGTTAGACTGTTTATCTCTTTTGATGTTGTTTAGAAATTTGGAAACTTACAAATACTTATGAAATGTTGAAATGATTTGGAAATTTTGAAAATAATATGTCAATGTGTGATTGTTAGCTAGCCTAGTTCCATGATAGGCGCCATCACGGCCGGTTTATGATTTGGGGTCGTGACAAAAAGAGATTAAAGAAGAAATGATGACGATTTTTTCACTAAAATAGTGTGGTATTTCTCTAGTCGAAGGATCTAAAATTCTTGGGAACATTCGGAAAATAGGAAGGAGTAAAACAAGGAGCGGGTGGAAGATCTAAGTGATGAAACAAGACAAAGCCTAGACTCATTTTGGGCTAGTTTAAGTTCATTTTGTTGGTCCAATTAGTTGGCTGAGATTTTTGGGATTTTGGGCCAATTAGTGTTTGGATACATGGGCTATTTAATAATAGGAAGTTTTACCTGCCATAAGTAAATCTAAAATCTATTTATTGATGATAAGTGCCTTTTAATTTAATTACTGTTCATAGCTACAAAGAATTTTCAATTTACCCATCAAAGGTATTGCCAAATACATAGAGTTATTCCATTGTAATCAATATTTTTCCTCAACCTCCTCTCTATTCTCCCTAAACTCTCTTTACCTTTTTCCTCTCTCTTCGCCCTCGACAAGGTCGTCGTCCAACTCCGCCATCATCAATAAACTTCTTCGGCAAAGCTCTACCGGAGCCTAACCAAACAATCGTCTATCTCTCTCTCTTTCCTCCTCTTAATTCCACCATTAGATCCAGTCATCTCTCTCTCATTTCCCTGCTCCTATCTCCACCGTCAAATCATATTTGAAAATCACGAAGTCGCGATGGGTCTTTGATCGATAGTGAAGTTTATTTTCAGGCTAGGAGTAAATTGAGGAAAAGCAAAGAGTGGTCTCAGGAGTATTGAAGGTAAAATTAGGGCTACGACTGCCTCTTTCAATGTCCATCGATTTCTGTGAGAGGGGAAGCTTGAGATGTAATTTTATTTCTGAAGGTATCCAAATGAAGGTATTTCTAGAGATGAAGTAGGGTTTGAGCGGGAGTTTGAATTCGTTCGTTGAACTTTGCACGAATTCACAAGATCTTCATGCAATTTGGTCAACTTTTACATTACTAGTATCTATTTTGGCATGATTTGCTACAGATCATTGCCCAAAATGGCAAGATTTCGTTCTGCTTTGAAGATTCAAGGATTGCAGGTTGCAAAAAGAGAAATTAAAGAAAAAAATAAGGACGTTTTTTGCACTACAATAGTGTAGTATTTCTCTGATTGAAGGATATATAGTTCTTCGGAACATTCTAAAACTAGGTAGGAGACAAAAAAGGGTGGGAACAAGAGTTAAGTGATGAAACAAGACAAACCCTAGACTAATTTTGGGCTAGTTTAATTTTGTTTTGTTGGGCCAATTTGTTGGCAGTGATTCTTGTGATTTTGGTCCAATTTGTCTTTGGATACTTGGTGTATTTAATAATAGGAAAATTTACATGCCATAGCTAAATCTGAGATCTATTTATGGATGATAAGTGCCTATTAATTTAATTATCTTTCACTGCTACAATTTTTTTTAATTTACCAATCATAGCTATGCCAAATACATGGAGCTATTTCATTATATTTCCCTCAACTCTCTCTCTTTGTTTCCTCTCTTCGCCCTCGGCAAGGCCGCCGTCCATCTTCGTCGCCGTCAGTCATCTTCTCTGGCGGAGCTCTACCAGAGTCCAACCAAACAGTTGCCTCTCTCTCTCTCTCTCTCTCTCTCTCTCTCTGTCTACCCTTCTCTCATCTCCATCATCAGATCCAGCCGTCTCTCTCCATCTCTTCCCTACTCCCATCTCAACCGTTAGATCCATATCTGAAAATCACAAATTCACGATGGGTCCTTGGCTGATGGTTAAGTTTATTTTTGCGCTGGGAGTAAATTGAGACAAAGCAAAAAGAGTGGTATCAGGGGTATCCATCGATTTCTGTAAGAGGGGAAGCATGATATGTAGTCGTGTTTCTGAAGGTATCCAAATAAAGATATTTCTAGAGACGAACTAGGGTTTGAAGCGGGAGTTTGAATTCGATCGTTGAGCTTTGCATGAACTCACCAGATCTTCATGTGATTTGGTTAGCTTTTCCATGGCTAGTCTCACTCTTGGCATGATTTGTTTCAGATCATGCTCGAAATGGCGAGTTTTCGTTCTGCCTTGAAAATACAGGGATTGCAGGTTGTAAAAAGAGAGATTAAAGAATAAATGAGCACGTTTTTTACACAAAAATAGTGTAGCATTTCTCTTGTCGAAGGATGTAAAATTATTGGGAACATTCTGAAAATAGAAAGGAGACAAAGAAGGGGAGGACTGAGGAGCTGAATGATGAAACAAGACAAAACCCTAGACTGGTTTTGGGCTAGTTTAATATTATTTTGGTGAGCCAATTAGTTGGCTGTGACTATTGAGATTTTAGGCAAATTAGTCTTTGGATAATTGGTGTATTTAATAATAGGAAATTTTACCTGCCATAGTTAAATCTAAGATCTATTTATGGATAATAAGTGCCTTCTAATTTAATTACTTTTCATATCTACAAAGAATTTTCAATTTACCTATCATAGCTTTTGCCAAATACAAAGAGTTATTCTACTGTATCAATATTTTCCGTCAACCCTCTCTCTCTCTATTCTCCCTCAAATCTCAATCATATTTTCCCTCTCTCTTCGCCTCGGCAAGGCTGTCGTCCAACTTTGTCGACGTCAGTCATCTTCTCGGGCGGAGCTCTACCGGAGCCCAACCAAACATCCGCCTCTCTCTCACCTTCTCTCATCTCCACCATCAAATCGATTTGTCTCTCCCCCCTCTATCTCTCTATCTCTCTCTTCCCTGCTTCCATCTCCACCGTCAGATCAAGATATGAAATTCTCAAAGTCGTCATAGGTCCACTACCGGCAGTGAAAACAATAGAGAAGTAATGTACGACCTGGTCGGTCGTTACGTAGAACTTGCATTATAATTACTATTATTGCCTTGTCATAGGTTGGTTACACTGTTTATGATGTGTTAGAGTTGGTAGGCTCGGAATCGGAATGGTTGTAGTGAGAATTTAGCCATTTAGTCTTTAAAATAGCCTTAAAGTGGGAAAAGTCAACTGAGAGTTGACTTATTTGTAAACGATCTCGGAATGCGGATTTTATAGCTCGGCTAGCTTCGTTACGTGATTTGGGACTTAGAAGTGTCTTTGAAATATTTTTGTGATGTCTGGTGTAGAATTAGGCTTGAATTGACGAAAGTTAGTTTTTGGTGATTTCTGGTCGGCAGTGGAAAATAGGCTATCGGAGTCGGAATGGAATTCTAAAAGGTTGAACAGGTTTGTTATATCATTTTGGATATGTCTGCAAAATTTCAGGTCAATCAGATGTGCTTTGGATAGTTTCGGCATCGTTGGCGGAATTTAGAAATTTCAAAGTTCTTAGGCTTGAATTCGATGTGATTTTGGTGTTTTGATGTTATTTTTAGTGTTTCGAGATTGCAACTAATCTTGAATGATCATTTATGATGTGTTGGTAAATTTGGTTGGGGTCCCGAGGGGCTCGGGATTGATTTCGGTTGGTTAACGGGCATTTTTGGTCCTAAAGAACCTGGTGTTTTCTGGTGTTACAATAGCTGAAGGTCCTTCATCATGATCACGTAGGTATAGCTGCGATCGCGTAGAGTAATATGAGGCTAGGCCATTTTTTTGAATCGCGATCGCAAGGATAGGAGTACGATCGCGTAGGTGAGCAGCGTTGGTCAGTGCGATCGCGTAGGTCCTGGTGCGATCGCGTAGTGATAGAGAGGCACGTGTGGGGGCTGGTCATGTGTGCTTCGCGATCGCGTGGCCAGATTTGCGATCGCGTACGTTCAGGTCATAAGGAACTGCGATCACGTGGAATATGTTACGATCGCAAAGAGTATATTTGGGCAGCTGAGGATTTGTGCTTCGCGATCGCGATGTGGGTCCCATGGTCGCGATGAATAAAGACCTGGGCAGTATTTAAATAAACCCTCCGCGACCAATACCCACTTTTCCACCATTTTTGAACGGGAGGAAGCTTTTGAGGCGATCGTTAAGACAGAAAATCATTGTTCTTCATTGAGGTAAGGAATTTGGACCCTAAAACTCGATTATATGAGATTAAGGATCAAAATATCAGTGTTTAAATCATGAAAATTAGTGAAAAAAGATGGAATTAGGGCTTGAGAATATGAGACCTTCTAGGGATGATTTGAGGGGTCTAACGAACTCCGATTTTAGAGTTCTTTATATGTACAGACTCGTGAGATGATGAAGAACATTTTGGTATAAAATTTGACGAGTTTCGAGATGCGGGCCCGGGGGTCGGGTTTTGGCTAATTTCGGATTTTGTGCTAAAATTGGTATTTTTAATTTGGAATTCATTCCCTTAGCCCTTGTTTGGATGGTTATTTCACATCGTTTCATAATGTATCGTATTGTATTGTACTGTATCGTTTGATGAATACAATGTTTGGATAGATTGTATCGTTTGTTGTTGTTTCATGATATCACGCACCAGTAATATGAAGAATAAATTTTGCAATATTATAAAGAAAAATTATGATACGAAATAAATTTAATATATAAAAAGGTAGAGTAAATGATAAAATAAAATTATTTCATAATAGCTAAGGGTGAGATGAGATAAAAAGACAAGATAACGACACAACCACACCAAATCGGTCGTTACATAAAGTGGCACATTTCGTCGTTACGTAACGACGGATTTAACGATACGATACAATAAAATTTAAGTAACAACCAAAACAAACATCGTATTTAAAGTAACAATACGATACAATACGATATGTAACGACCATCCAAACAAGCTGTTAGCATAATTTGATGAGAAAAATCTGATCTTTATAGATTTGGAGCACTCGGAAGTTGATTCGAGAGGTAAGCGGGTTGCAGAGTAGCTTTTCGGGCTAGTTTGAGGTAAGTAATGTCTTTAAATCCTGTCCTGAGGGTATGAAACCCCTTGGGGGCTATTTTACTAATATTCTCACTACTTTGAAACTATGATTTTACACTCAGTCTTTCTTGTGAAATTTTTGACACTCTTATTTAATAATATTACTATTTCTTGAAATAAATACTATTTTGTGTCGAGAACCCCGTTTTATTCATGGCCCGAGTGGCATGCTGAGAGTGTCTGACTGAGTGAGGCTGAGGGCCAATGTTGTGAGGGTGTTATGATATGAGAGAGGCCGAGTGCCTGAGAGTGATTTATGCCATGATGTGTCTTGTTTATAGCGTTTGGGCAGCAGGAACTCCTTCCGAGTCTGTACACAACCCCATGAGCGTAGGTACCTACTGAGTGCGAGTGCCGAGTGATGAGTGATTGGAAGGCATGAGTGACAGTGAGGTTGCCTGCGGGGCTGATACTGAGTGATGGTGAGGTGCTGAGAGAAATTGTTACGAGTGATGATTATGGCCCGAGGGGTAGATTTATGATGATATTTTACTGAGTTTTTGTCTGTGATTCACTTCATTTTTCAAACTGATACTACTGAGAGTGTTACTGAGAAATATTGGAAAAATATACTTGTTTCAAAGGATTTTCTGGAAATTGGTTTTCGAACTTATGTATATTGTATTGAGAGTTGATGTTTTACTGTTTTGTGGATTGGCGTTTTGTGCTGTGTGTTTCATATACTTCAGACTGTGATTTATTTTCATTACTACTGAGTTGGCGTACTCATCATTACTCTCTGCACCTTTGTGTGCAGATCCAGATACTGGTTCGGAGTAGTAGTCACCCGAGTTCGTTGTCATCAGCTTTTGGGATTTCGAGGTAGCTGTCCAGCGTCCGCAGCTTCTCCATTTACCTTCCTTTATTAGTCTTAGTATTTCATTCCTAGACATTGGTTATGACATTAGCATAGTTATATTTTATTCTTAGATGCTCGTGATCGGTTGACTCCAGTCTTGGGGAATTAGTTTAGACTGTTGAATTATATTATAAGTGATTAAAGACTTAGAGGAATTTTTACACTTATTATGCCTGTATTTAATGATATTGAGAAATTTTATTAAAACAAATGTGTAGTTATGTGATGGTTGGCTAGCCTAGTTCCACGATAGACGCCATCACGACCTGTTAGGATTTGGGGTCGTGACAAGTTGGTATCAGAGCTCTAGGTTACATTGGACTCAACGATCATGAGAAGGTTTAGTAGAGTCTTGCGGATCGGTACGGAGACGTCTATAATTATCTTCGAGAGGCTACAGAACTCTTAGGAAAGAATCTCATTTTCTTGAACTCTTTCGTGCTATTCTATTGGTTCTTGAAATCTAAACTACTGTTGTTTCATTCTCTCACAGATGGTGAGGACACGCACTATCGACCAGGGTGACCAGACACCAGCCAGACCCACAAGGGGTCGAGGCCGTGGTGGAGTTAGGGGACCAGCCCGCGTAGCAGTCGGGGTAGTACCATAGGATCCCCCTATCATTCAGGATCAGGTTCCCGCCGAGGGTGATCCATCGGGATATGCTCAGACACCGACAATGCTTATTGTTATTCCGGGTCTTCAGAAGACCCTGGCTAAGATATTGACGGTGTATACCAGTTTTGCTCAGACAGTTGCTATGTCTACTACTGCCACTGCAGCTCAGGCCGGGGGAGGCATTCAGACTCCAGCTGCCCGGACACCTAAGCAGGCTGTACAGGGTATTCAGGCACTGGGGGTAGTCCCAGCCCAGCCGGTTGCCCCAGTTCAGGACTATGTAGTCCCAGCTATGCCCAAGGATGAGCAACATAGGTTGGAGAGGTTCAGTAGACTTCAGCCTCCGACTTTTAGCGGCATAGAGGGTGCGGATGCCCAAGGTTTTCTAGATAAGTGCCACAGGATACTCTGTATTGCTGGTATTTTGGAGACCAGTGTGGTCTGGTTTACTACATTTCAGTTTGTTGGTGCTGCTTTCACTTGGTGGGAGGCATTTGAGAGGTGTAGGCCATTTGGTTCAACACCACTCACCTGGTAGCAGTTCTCCACGATCTTTTTGGAGAAGTACGTTCCTCAATCTCACAGAGAGGAGCATCGCAGGCAATTTGAGCAACTGCGCCAGGGAGAGTTGTTAGTTTCTCAGTACGAGATGCAGTTTTCCGAGTTGGCTAGACATGCTTCTGAGTTAGTCCATACTGACAGGGAGAGGATCAGGAGGTTTGTAGATGGTCTCACGTATCAGCTTCGGATTTTGATGACCAGGGAGAGAGTTTCTGGAGCTATATTTGAGCAGGTAGTTGACATTGCTCGGGACATTGAGTCGGTTTGTAGGCAAGAGCGTGAGGAGAGGGAGGCCAAGAGGCCTCGGGGATCAGGTAGCTTCAGTGGTGCCCCTTCTAGAGGGCAGTTTCAACACAACAAAGGTCGTCCAATTAGACCTCCACAGCTAGCTCGCCCAACTTACAGTGGTGCATCTTCGGGGCAGGGTCCTCGCAATTCTCATTAGGGACGTTCATCTTTTAGTGCCCTTCCAGCTCAGAGCTCATCCAGAGCATCATCATATCAGGGTTCTTCTACGAACGGTTCATCCGACGGTTATCATGGTGGTAGGGGTTCTCTTCAGTCTCTATCTTCAGCTCCAGGTGGTTGTTTTGAGTGTGGAGAGTTCGGACATGGGTGGAGGCAGTGTCCCCGTCGTCCTGGTAGTTCATCTCAGCAAAGGGTTCAGCCCTCGACTTCAGCACCAGTCACTTCACCACCTACCCAAGCAACCAGGGGTGGTGGTCAGGCAGCTAGAGGCCGCCCTAGAGGGGGAGGTCGAGCAGGTGAAGGCCAGCCACGTATTTATTCACTTCCGACTAGGCCTGATGCTATTGCCTCAGATGCGGTGATTACAGGTACTATCTCAGTCTGTCATAGTGATGCTTTGGCTTTATTTGACCCTGGTTCCACATACTCTTATGTCTCATCCTATTTTGCTCTCTTTCTAAATATGCCCCGTGAGTCGTTAGTTACGTCTGTTCATGTTTCGACTCCGGTGGGCGATACTATTGTTGTGGACCGTGTGTATCAATCGTGTCTTATATCTATTGGGGGTATGGAGAACCGAGTGGACTTGATGTTACTCAGTATGGTTGATTTTGATGTGATTCTGGGCATGGATTGGTTATCCCCATGTCATGCTATTCTTGATTGTCACGCTAAGACCGTGACCCTAGCGATGCCCGGGGTTCCGAGAGTTGAGTGGAGGGGGTCTATAGAGCATGTGCCTAGCAGAGTGATTTTTTATTTGAAGGCTTAGCGTATGGTTGAGAAAGGGTGTAAGTCTTACCTTTCTTTTGTGCGGGATGTTAGTAGTGAGACTCCTTCTGTTGATTCTGTCCATGTGGTCCGTGATTTACCGGACGTATTTCCTGCAGACCTGCCAGGCATGCCACCTGACAAGGATATTGATTTTGGTATTGTCCTGGTGCCGGACACCCAACCCATCTCTACTCCACCTTATCATATGGCACCAGCGGAGTTGAAGGAATTGAAAAAGCAGCTTCACGAACTCTTAGATAAGGGGTTCATTCGGCCTAGTGTGTCACCTTAGGGTGCACTGGTGTTGTTTGTGAAAAAGAAAGATGGCTCCATGCGCATGTGTATTGATTATAGGCAGCTGAATAAGGTTACGGTGAAGAACCGGTATCCTTTGCCCCGTATTGATGACTTGTTTGATCAACTTCAGGGAGCTACAGTGTTCTCCAAGATTGACTTGAGGTATGGGTATCATCAGCAGAAGGTTCGGGATTTTGACATTCCGAAGACCGCATTCAGGACCAGATATGGTCTTTATGAGTTTCTGGTTATGTCATTTGGGCTGAACAATGCCCCAGCTGCATTCATGCAATTGAT
>MDKH01009254.1:0-29293 GCA_005239495.1 Nicotiana undulata
CAAAACTCGACGAGGCTCTGAAAGGTCCAGCCTCACAAGGTGATTGGCCAAGGACTGGATGTCAAAGGCTAAAGGTCTCTCCTCAGCTGCAATGTAGGCTAAGCTACCCATACTCGCGGCCCTCCTGCTCAAAGCATCTGCTACTACATTCGCCTTGCCCGGATGATATAAAATAGTGAGATCATAATCTTTTAACAATTCAAGCCATCTCCGCTGTCTCAAGTTAAGGTCCCTCTACTTAAGCAAGTACTGCATGTTGCGGTGGTCAGTATAAACCTCATAAGATACACCATATAGATAATGCCGCCATATCTTCAAACCATGAACAGTCGCTGCCAACTCCAAATCGTGAATAGGGTAATTCTTTTCATGAACCTTCAGCTGTCGCGAAGCATAAGCAATAACCCTACCATCCTGCATCAGCATGCACCCCAACCCGATGTGTGAAGCATCACAATACACGGTATACATCCCAGAACCGGAAGGCAACGACAGAACTGGTGCTGAGGTCAAAGCTGACTTAAGCTTCTGAAAGCTCGCCTCACACTCGTCGGACCACCGAAACGGAACATTCTTCTGAGTCAATCTGGTCAGTGGGGCTGCAATAGAGGAGAACCCCTCCACCAATCGGCGATAATAGCCTGCTACGCTCAAGAAACTCCTGATCTCTGTAGCTGAAGTAGGACGCGGCCAACTCTGAACCGCCTCAATCTTCTGAGGATCAACCTTGATACCTTCCCCGGATACCACATGCCCCAAAAATGCCACGGAATCTAACCAGAACTCACACTTGGAGAACTTAGCATACAATTTCTGTTCCCGCAAGGTCTGGAGCACAACTCTCAAGTGCTGCTCATGCTCACCCAGGCTCCGCGAATAAATCAAGATGTCATCAATGAAGACGATGACGAAGGAATCAATATACGGCCTGAATACCCTATTCATCAAGTCCATGAAGGCTGCTGGGGCATTGGTTAAACCAAAAGACATCACCAGGAACTCATAATGGCCATACCTGGAACGAAATGCAGTCTTCGGAACATCTGAAGCCTGAATCCTCAGCTGATGATAACCCAATCTCAAGTCAACCTTAGAAAACACACGAGCACCCGGTAACTGATCAAACAAATCATCGATGCGCGGTAGAGGATACTTATTCTTAATGGTAACCTTATTCAGCTGGAGGTAGTCAATGCACATCCGCATAGACCCATCCTTCTTCTTCACAAATAAGACTGGAGCACCCCACGGCGACACACTCGGCCTGATGAACCCCTTGGCCAACAACTCCTCAAGCTGCTCCTTCAACTCCTTTAGCTCCTTAGGAGCCATACGATAAGGGGGAATGGAAATAGGCTGAGTATCTGGAGCCAAATCAATACAGAAGTCAATATCTCGATCTGGAGGCATGCCTGGAAGATCCGAAGGAAACACATCCGGGAACTCTCGAACAACAGGCACTGAATCAATGGTAGGAGACTCGGCGGTGGTGTCCCGCACATAAGCAAGGTAGGCCAAACAACCCTTCTCGACCATATGCCGAGCCTTTATGAAGGAAATAACCCGGCTGGAGGCACTAACTGAAGAACCTCTCCATTCTAGTCTAGGCGACTCAGGCATGGCTAAAGTGACTGTCTTGGCATGGCAATCTAACACAGCATGATAAGGAGATAGCCAATCCATGCCTAGGATAACCTCAAAATCAATCATATCCAGCAATAAAAGGTCTACTCTGGTATCGAGACCGGAGAAAGTGACCACACAAGACCGGTAGACCCAGTCTACCACCACAGAATCGCCCACATGAGTGGACACATATATAGGAGAACACAAGGACTCACGAGGGACATCCAGAAAATGAGCAAATAGTACAGATACATATGAATACGTGGATCCTGGGTCAAATAGTACCGAAGCTTCCCTACCACATACGGAGATAATAACCGTGATCACGGCGTCTGAGGCCACTGCATCTGATCTGGACGGAATGGCATAAAATTTGGCTAAGGCTCCTGAAGACTGAACTCCCCCAGAGTGAACCAGAACTAATTGACCTCCTCCTGACTGGCCTCCCCCTCTTGGACGACCCCTGCCGACCTGTCCCCCACCTCGGGGCGGCCGGACTACTGGTGCTGAACTCCTAGGCTGATAACTCTGCTGCACTGCCTTGCCCCGATACCTAGGACAAAACCTCCACATATGACCCGGCTCCCCACACTCGTAACAACCTCCTGGTGCTACAGCCCGCTGCCCGAAAGAGGAAGAACCCTGAATAGATAGAGGGCAGTGTGAACCCTCTAGTAAGGCACTGAAATAGGAGCTACAGGACCTCTGATGACTGGAATAGCTGCTGGGTGCACCCTGGGTGGATGGGGGACGATAAGAACGCTCTGGCATAGCGCCGAGCTGAGGCCTCGCTGCAATACCCCTGGGAGGTAGTGGAGGTGCTGAATATGAAGGCCTACTGAACTGGCCGCCTCCGAACTGACCTCTACCCCTAGCTGGAGCACCCCTAAAGTCACCTGTGAACCTGGCCCTCTTGTCCTGCTGACCTGGCTGACCCTGCTCCCTGCTCCTCATACGGTAACCCTCAATCCGTCGAGCTATCTCGACCACAAGCTGATAAGGGGTACCCATCTCTACCTCTCTGGCCATGGAGGCCCAAATACCTGGATGCAAGCCTGCCACAAACCGCCGCACCCTCTCGGCATCAGTAGGCAATATCATAAGGGCATGGTGAGACAACTCTGAAAATCTAGCCTCGTAATTAGTCACTGACATCTACCCCTGCTCTAGTCGCTCAAACTGACCCCGTAGCTCCTCCCTCTCAGAAGGTTGAATGTATCTGTCTAGAAATAACTAAGCGAACTAGTCCCAAGTGACAGGAGGAGAATCTGCTTGCCTGCTGAGAATATATGACTGCCACCATCGGCGAGCTCTGCCCTCTTACTGAAATATGGTGAAATCCACTCCATGGGACTCCAAAATCCTCATGTTGTGCAGTCTGTCCCTGCAGCTATCAATAAAATCATGAGCATCGTCTCGCCGCTCACCCCCGAAGACTGGAGGGCGAAGTCGGGTCCATCTATCCAACATCTTCTGCTGGTCACCCTCTGCAACTGGCTTGGGCTCTGGGGCTGCTACTACGGGCTGAACCCGGGGTATGACATGTTGTTGCTGCCTGACCTATGGCCTAAGCGGTAGGGTTCTGGACTCCCCCTCCCCCCTGAGAAGTGGCAGGGTCGGCTGGAAATAAACCAGCCTGAGACATAGTGTCCATGAATCTCAGCATACGGCCCATGACCTCCTGGAAGCCTGGCCCCGTCATGAAATCCACTGGAGCAGGTGCTACTGGAGGCACCTCATCCTGCTCCTCTATAATAGGGTCCTCTGGTGGTGCCCCTGGCGTAGCTCTGGGACGTCCTCAACCCCTGCCTCGCGCAGGTGCTCTACCCCTGCCTCGAGCAGGTGATCTACCCCTGCCCCTACCCCGACTTTGGGCAGCCGGGGCAGCGGCCTCTCCCGGACAAGGAACATGGGATGCACGCGTCCTCACCATCTGCGAGAGAATGGAAGAATAATTTGAGTACATCATAGATTGCACGATAGGATATGAATAAAAGGAAGTTTCCTAACACCCCATAGCCTCATGAAGATAAGTACAGACGTCTCCGTACCGATCCGCAAGACTCTATTGGGCCTGCCCATGACTCGTGAGACTTACGAGAACCTAGAGCTCTGATACCACGTTGTCACGACCCAGAATCACAATCCGAGTCGTGATGGAGCCCAACAACGGGGTTAGGCAAGCCAACAATAATTACACCAAGTGATACCTTTCCCATCTAGTTAAACAGTCAAAGATTCCCAATTTATAACGACAAACATGATACTAGCCTTGAGCAGAAGTGAAATCCTAGTAGATACAAGCTGAAATAAAATGCATACATAGATATACATCCCAAAACCCAAAATATAAATATACACTACGCGTGTGCCAGGAACTAGTGTCACGAGTGTCATGGGCAATTACTGAATATACAATGACTACAATATATACAGAGTCTCCGTCTGAATGAAATGAGCAGAGAAATGTAACAAAAGAGCTCCAGGGTGCTGCTAGGAAGTCGTCGAGAAAGTAGCTCACCGAGAAGTATGACCACAGTATCAATATCTAGCGCCGGCCTGATAGTCAGACGTGCCAGCCTCCGGACCTGTACAGTCAAGTACAGAAAAGAAAAGAAAGTGCAGCATGAGTACATATTAAATAAATATGTACCCAGTGAGTATCCCGCCTAAACTCGAAGAAGTAGTGACGAGAGGTCGACTCGATACTCACTAGGGTCCAGCAGTAGTAACATGTGATAAAATATGATGAAATACAGTAGGCATGTCAGGGAAATAAGCAGCAAGTACATATACTAAAAGCAGAGAAATCCAAACAGCTACTGAACTTAAACAATAAAGCACTTTCAAGAGTAAGACCACCGAATGAAACAAAAATCACAAATTCTTTGAATCCGCCGTGGCGTACGGCCCGCTCCCTTATATTTCACAATTACATTTTGAATCCACCGTGGCGTATGGCCCGCTCCCTTATATTTCACAATTTCATTTCAAATCCGCCGTGGCGTACGGCCCGCTCCCTTATATTTCACAATTTCATTTCAATGGACCTCAGAAGAACAACATGATGCAAAAAACATAATTTCGTAGGAAATATAGCATTACAATAATCCATAAGAGCATTTCAACGAAAAGAAAGAAACATATTTAAGGCATTGCAAGGAAACATACAAGGCATGATGTGGGTCTAACTAACCGGACATAACAATAATAGCCACTACGTACGGACTCTCGTCACTTGGCGCGTACGTAGCCCTCAAAAAAGTCAAACATAGCATGTACATCACCTATGGGGACGATTCCCTCTTACAAGGTTAGAAAGGAGACTCACCTCGTGTCGAATCTACCCCTCGGACCACAATTGCGCCCGAAACTCCGAATTCTATACCCGAGGACTCGCAACTAGTCAAAAGATATATAATAACATCAATGCATGTACAATGTGATAACTCATCTTAGTTATTCAATAAAATCGCTATTCTTGAAGAATTCTCAATTTCCAACCCCGGCCTCTCATGGCCAAATTCCGGAAATTTTCGAAGGAATGAACTACCCGAAGCCTAAGGATCGTAATTACATAATTTATTTAGGAATTTTTGGCTAAAAATGAAGTTTCACTATTTTCCCAAAACCCCACATTTTTCTATCAATTCCTATGAATTTTAAGATAATTGGAAGAGGATTTTATTTGAATTTGATGTTAAAAGTCATGAAAAACGGACTAGGAATCACTTACCTTGATGAGTTTGAACTTGGGCAGTCCTTTCCCTAGCTTGGAGGAGCTCTAATGGAGGTTGGGTATTGAATAATGAAGAAGAATACCGTTATTGGACATTTAAGTACTGCCCAGGAAAACCTTCACTGCGATTGCGACACCGGGCCTGCGATCGCGAAGGCCAACTGGCCGGACCTCTGCGATCGCGGCAGAGGTCTTGCGATCGCGAAGAACAATTGGCAAGACCTCTGCGATCGCGGCAGTGGTCCTGCGATCGCGTAGGACAAACTCACCCGGCCCAGATGCTACTCAATGCGATCGCAAGAAACGGGCTGCGATCGCGAAGGTGTGGAACCCAGACCTCTGCGATCGCAAAGGGGAAGCTGCGATCGCATAGAGCAATCGACAGCCCAGCAAAATCCTTCTCCGCGATCGCAACCCACCTTCTGCGATCGCAGAGAAGGAAACCAGACAGCAGATTTTCTGGTTTTCTAACTTAGCTCCCGGGGGTCCAAAACACACCCGAGCCCCTCGGGACCCCGTCCAAAAGCACCGGCAAGTCTGTATTCGTGATACGGACTCGCTCGAACTCTCGGAACATGAAAAACAACAACGGAACTCGAAATCAAACCCCAAAACCAAATTAATCAAACTTAAGAACTTTGAAATTCTAGAATTCACTTCAACGCGCCGAACCGGCCTAAACTACTCGGAATGACTTCAAAATTTGCAGACAAGTTATAAATGACACAACGGAACTATTCACGGTCTCGGAATTTCAATCGGACCTCGGGAACATAAAATCACATTCCAAACAAAATTTCAAATTCTATGAGATTTCTTAAACCTTCATTAACTCCAATTTTTTCCTCATTTTATCCGAAACCAATCAAACCAAGTCCGTTTTACACCAAATTTCACAGATAACTTATATAACACACATTAAACCTGTTCTGGGCTCCGAAATCATAATACGGGCCCGGCAGCACAAGTTTCACATCAAGGTTCATTTTCATAAGCCTTTAATATTTTCATAAAATAATTTTCTTTAAAAATTCATTTCTCGGACTTGGGTCCTCGTAATTCGATTCCGGGCTTACGCCCAAGTCCCATATTTTCCTACGGACCTTCCGGAACAGTCGGATCACGGATCCGGTTCCGTTTACCAAAAATGTTGACCAAAGTCAACTTTATTCAATTAATTATCACAAATTTAACTCTTAATCAAGTTGTTTTCATACAAAGGCTTCCCGGCTACGCGCCCAGGCTGCGCACACACATCGAGGTGAGATTAATAGAGGCTTTCGGGCCTCGGAACATAGTCCAAATTAGATGCACATAAGATGACCCCTTTTTGGGTCATCACAGATGTACCAGCTGCATATCTTTGTAATAAATGCACATATACTATGTTTGGATTCCCCCTCCTATATGAAGGGGACCCTTATCATTTCTTGCACACGTGATATTCAATACAAGAACAAGAACATTCTCTGCTCTCTAACTCAAACATACTCTACTATTGCTCTATTGATTTATTGCTTACATTTATTGTGTTTCATTGATTGTTCTTCATTTATTACTCATCATTGATCATAAAAGTCCATTTTCGAGGACCTCCTAACTGTTATTCGCTCATCGACCGCCTCCTATTAAGCAACTTAGCTCGACCTCGAGGCTCTATCTAGGCCAGATCGAGACCCCGGTTCACAGCAGTTTCGGTTTGCATAACATACTGTCCTTAAGCTCTTATTTCACTTTATCAACTCACACTTAGCATCTATTGCCTAACAACTAGTATTAAAATAAATCACGTATTTTTAGAACCATAAAATCAAATTCAATTGTAATTACCATTTTCAAGGTAAACAACTTCAATGGGAATCCTATAGTGCCAACAAGACTTCAAACACCCGAAATTGTCAGAGACATCAAGAACTCGAATCCTTCCCTCAAAAACTAAACCGCAACCTTGTACATGCAACCTTTCAACCCGACACGGCGCATTGCCTCTAACATGCTAACTTGCAACACTACGGAAGTCTCATAATCAACTCTGAACCATAAGCAAATAGAAGACCTCACCACCCGAGAATCATTCATTTAACTCAATCTAGGAGAACACCACCACACGAAATATAGCTTCCATACATGTAGAAAATATCAACTCCGACTGTGGTCATAACCATGATAAATTCTCCGGAACTCAGTAAGACATAATCGAGTAATCAGAACCAATTGCCTCTAACTCAATCGAGTCACGCAGACTGCCAACCCAAAAGTAACTCAATCTGATATGATCGCCCTGAGGGAACTTCCTAGGAACCCAAAGACATTTCTTGCATCACTCCAACATTGACATGTAGACCTTCCTTGACAAGGAAATGTCGCAGATCCGATTACCATTCGCTACCGTTTTGAAGCCCCCCGCAAACAAATTCAAAAATCCTTAAAGGCTACATAAGACCCGGAACTCTCCAGAACCTTCTCAATAACCACTTATCTCACTTTGATCTTCAATACACAGCTAATACACGTCAAGAAACCCGTGCTACACCAGCACATGCCCGTTTAAGAAATAACCAAACAATCACCCGATGCGGAAATTGATACGGTCCATGACCCTACAATCCGATCGTCATTAGCAGACTCCACCACTTAGCTCGAAGCCATAGATCCCTCATCATCACCCCAAAGTACCATATCAACACAGCATGTCCCGATCCCGCACGACTATTTAGCTAAGTACTTCAAAAACTCATGCAATACTGGTCATAGAATGCCCCGAAGACTCTACCAAGCGCTTACCCATCATTGCAATAGTCAAACAACTTCCCGAAATGCTTTGAAATGATCACCTGTGCGCTCCACCGAATGAAAGCCTCACACGAGACACACGATCCAAACTCATCATGCAGGAGATGGCCCACCGGTTATACTCAAATCGACAACTTGCCATGAACCCACTTAGTCACAATAGCAAGGACACCAGCCAATCTTATCAAATATGTGCTTACCAACCAGACATATGAAACCGCCTCATACCACATGTTGACATCCAATTTTGTCCCTCCTTTCTTCCAAATTAATTTTCTTGAGCTTCTAAGTAATTAATATACTTTTCTTTTACTACTATTGTTTTTCTACTACTACTTTTATTAATATTATTATTAGTATTAGAGTATTATCATTATCATTATCAACATCATCGTCATTATTATTATTATTATTATTATTATTATTATTATTATTATTATTATTATTATTATTTTGTCACTCGTACTATTGTCATTATTATTATTATTGTTATTATGACTACTACTACTACTTCTTCTTCTTCTTTATATTGTTATTATTATCACTATCGTCATCATTTTATTCTTATTGTCATTTTTTTGCGAAAATACAACTTTCCTTTATTTAGGAGAAATCATAACATTTGTTTCATCTTAGAATTTATAAAATTTATTATAATAATATTATGACATTTCATACAATAGTTATTTTGTAATATTTCATAGCTATTTTATTAAGTTGCTATAATTGATAATCTTGCTAAGGCTGTTAAATACTTTAATTAACTTATGAGAATATTGTATTTAGAAGCCCAATAAATTAAATGAAAGAAAGGAATTTTAGGATCTTTCTAACCCCAATTTCGGCCTTTTCATTAACCCAATACACTGAACTCTTTAAGAATAAGCCCAAATTGGAGCCCAAATTCGTTTAGCCTCTTAATTCAAATCCTAGACAAACTAGGTCTTTTTTTTTTGTTTTGTCTCAAACGCTGCTCACCTTCTTTCCCCTTCAGGGGCAACTTCCAATTCCTCTCAAACATAGGCAGACCTTGTCCACACCATTTCTTTACAAATTTTTTCTCTCATGACTGACCAAATCACATGAAGAACAAGCCCTCCAACGTTCGAGATTCAAACGGGTATGTAGACCAAAATTCAAAATCTGAATGTGAAAATCCCGCTCAAGAACTCTAACTTCTATCTATAAATATGTGCTTTGAAACTCATTTTTGGGGAGGGGCAGCCTTATCCCTAGACTTTGTTCGAAGCCTCCCAGCTTCAGCCACCTCTATCCCATAAAACTTACTGCCCTTCTTCTAAAACTTCTAGCTTACTTTTTTACTTCTCCGTCTCCATTTGATCCTAGCAGTACTCTGCATTTTTTTTTTGTGATTTATTGCCTTTCGGGTTAGTGAATTCGAGGCCTGAGATAGTCCCTTTATTCCGCCCCTGTTTGCTGCACCCCAAAAGAACTTTTTCTTTCTGTCTCGGCCTACTTTAGCCGCGATAGAGGTGTTCGAAACAATTCGGCTCAAGATTCGGATCTATTCATGACGAGGGGGTAGATCGAGATCGACGACCCCAGTTCACTGACCTAAAGAAGGTCCGCAATTTATTTATATTTTCTTTTCGATTCAGAATTTTATATGCGTTTATACTCTGTGTGTGTTCTGAAATAATTTTAGCTTCTCGTTAAATTCCATATGTTGCTTGTTAACTTCCATTAATTTGTTATCTCAAGCCATATCTTTAAGAAATTCATAATCTAGCCGTTGTCACACATTAGGAAGTCATGTGTAGGATTCTTCTTTAAGATTTCATGCCAATAATGTACTTACAAGCATTTTCAGAACACGCCTATAGAATATTTAGTTTATTCTTTTTTACATGATTTGAGTAGAAATAACCCGGATCTTTTTTTTTAAAATATTGCCGTATAAAATGTTTGCTAATAAGCATAGTTAAGCACTTGTTCTTCAACTCTTACTTTGAATAATTAGAAGGAAAAATAACTTTAAGTTTGTTACTACTTTAGTTTAAATATCAAAGTGTCGAGAAAGCATGAGGTAAGAAGATTAACCAACAATATGTTTAGTTGATTGATCCCTTTATTTGGTAAGGATTTTTAAAGGATTGTTCATTGTCTACTTACCATGATTATAGGAATCTGCAATGTCAAAGTGTTAGTCTCTTTTTTTATCTATTGATGATCCTGATAAGTCCAAATGTCAATATAAACTATGAAGTTTTGCCCTTAGACCTTGTGTAGAAATCGTGTTCGTAGGTGATTATCTCTTTATTCTGGCTTGAATGTAGCCTATAAATCTGGTCAATCGCAAGGAATATGGTTATAAGAGTGTTTCTTTTACAAATGATCTAATATCGTAAAGCCTCTGTTAAGCTTAAACACTAAGCTAGAACCATTTTATGTATACAAGTCAACAACTACAACTAGGAATGAAGCTTTGAGATTAATTGTTCGAGCACCGATCTAATGCTTAATGGTAATCTCTATGAAGTTAAAATATTGTGCTATACATTCTTCGAAATAGTAGCTTAACTGTAACTTCTTTTCTATCATATTTGGAATATAAAGTTATAATAAAATTAGAAGCCATTTTTAGATTTTTATTTGAGAATTTAGATATAATGCTCATAAGTTTAATATTTGTTCCTTGGAGCTTAATAGCTTTGTGGGTTATGAGGACAGTTTAAGTTTTATTTTATAAACTAGAACTTGAATATATTTTGAAGTGGTTAATTTCCGTCTACTTTCACTTGAGAGAAGCATACCTTCAAGAATATTGTATCTAATTAGCAGAATGCTTGAAATGAGATATGGGGAGTTTCTGTTTGAACATTTTATGTCTAGATGCAAGGATATGAATCTGTTAGTGTGTCAACTCTTCTTATATTATAGATGTCACATAATTTACATTCTTGGTATCTTCTTTATTCTCATGTTTACTTAATAAAGAATGAGATATCCTTCTAATTCTTTCTTTTCCTTTTTTGGCATATACATTTGGAGCAAACGTCGGATTCTTAATGCAAGGCTCTTCCCCATATCCGAGCACAAAATCATCACATCCCATCTTTTATAAAGCCACTGGATAGCAATAAAATAAGCAAAGCGCTTGGGTCGCCTATGGCGGCTTTCTTCTTTAGCATTTATTTTGTTTGAATCTATTAGATTAACTACTGATTTCTGTGATTTGACTATCTTAATTTGGAGTTCTGTTATTATGTATTTAGGTAGTAAATTTTGTTTAGCCACTTAGAGAATCCATTCAGTTCTAAGTAAAATACTTATTTATTAGAATAACTTTTAAAATCAACAACAATATTTTGGGATAATTTTTAGTTGAGTCTTTATTATACTCAAAATTTGAGTCACGTATATCATTTGATAAATGAGCCTATTTTAGATTACTCTCTCAAATCAGTTGAAAAAGTTAGTCTCAAACAATTTTCACTCCATTTTGAAAACGTTTTAATACTTACTTTCTAACATTGAAATCGATTTTGTTAATTTAATACTTTCAAGTTTAAATATGATGATTTCTTGTAAGCTTTTCAAGTTGTTTGAAACTTTTTTTTTCATTGTTATCGCCACTTTGCCTTAGCTATTTTCAAAAATAACTAATTAACCTAAGTTTGGCCGGTTAACCATTTTAATGGATCTTAAAAGGTGCCTTACCCCTTCTTTTTGAGATAACTAGAACCCTTACCTAGAATTTCTAAAACTAAGCAGACCATATAAAATAGAGTTAACTTTAAGCACTACTTAGTTAAAATTGGTGTCCTAATTCACCATTAAAATAATTGGGTGGCGACTCTCTTTAATTAATTAAACCTTCAGAATTACCAATATATTATACTCTAATTTGACTCGTGTTAAAATGGGGTATAACACCACCAATATTACTAGAAGATTTAACACTGCATCTGCTTCTGAGGCTAGACAACACATCATAATCTATTTGTACCACCACCAATCGTCGGCAAATAAGAATACTGAGTGCACAAAACCACATATGATTGATTGGGAGGATTCAAAGTCATAGATTTCAAGCTGAAACAAGGCCGCATGATAAGGAAAGAAGAAAGGGAATTTTTTCCCCTAAATGCCTTGTAGCCTCCCAAAGATAGGTATGGACGTCATCATACCGATCCGCAGAACTCTACTAGACACTTGTTCACCTCATATACTTTCATAATGTGATAAAGTACTCAAGACATAAAGTCTAACGGCACGACAACACCCGTCGTGCATTTATCTCATCCTCACCATATATGCGTAAAACAGTACCAACCAAATGATAGAAATACCGACAATAGAAATGACAAGGAAGGGAATATGCAAGAAGTAATAATAAATGAGAATATACAGAAGAACATCAGTAACAGACTAAGAAGAGAGCACAGAGGTAATGACCACAAATAGGAAACAGGGTTATAATTTTAATTAACTAGCATGATGGAGGCCTAAGTACAAATATAGCAAACAAGAAGGAAAACACATGATCTTCACAAGTTAACAAGTAAGGACATGAAAGACTAGCATAGTGGAAGGCTAACACTAAGGTGCAACAGGATAAGTACAAGATGAGTATAATTATAAAAGCAGAAAATAGGCATGGCATATGCAGGTTAAGCAAGTAAAAGACATGGACAACACAACAACAAGTGAGATAGAGGTCAAGTACGGGACTATAACAACATATCACACAAAATATATAATGGTGATAATGACAACTCAAGGTAAAGGCAGAAATGTATACACGGAAAACAGATATCACATCATAATGCATGTCCCTCATCCTCACCTGCACGAAAACGCCCTTCGTGCCATGACCTCACAATATTAAAGGCATAACAATATAAATGAAATGGCACGGCATCACCCTTCGTGCTTTACGCTCTTCCTTCACATGATAATGTGTATGAAATGGTACGGCATCACCCTTCGTGCTTTACACTCTTCCTCACATGATAACGTATATGAAATGGCACGGCATCAACCTTCGTGCATTACACTCTTCCTTGTTGATACCCAATTTTTCGTCAAATTATTTTCAAACTTGCATATATACCTTCAAAATCACTCTTTATAATAATTGGTATATTTTCATAATTTTCCATATTTTTATCAATTTATTTTCCTATTTATTCAGTACTTCATATTCAATAATTATTCATAAATTGCATTACAAATAAATTCAAAATATTTCTTGGGTCAAAATATTATTTTTAATCCTATTAGGATTTAATTATTTCATTAATTAGCCAATTTGGCATTATTAGCTATAAATAGAGCAATTTTGCAATTATAGCCAAATTGTATATTTTATGCTATTTTAATTCGATAATTATTCATTTTTACATTTTTATATTATCTAATTACCTTAATTAAATTTATATAGCATTAATTTCATTTTATATAATTATTAGCTATTTTATTAATTATTTATCTATTTTTATGGGTATTTAACTATTATCCATTTTTATTTTAAAATATAGCCTAAATTAGACCCCAACCCATCTGATTTAATTAAACCAGTTGATCCAGCCCAAACCTAAATTCCTACCCGGCCCAACCCTTTGATCAATCTGAGTCGTTGATCAATTTGAATCAACCGCCCAGATTATTAGTTACCATAATTAATCCTATGACCTACCCCCCGGACCCCCTCATTTTCACTCGTCTCTCATCTCTCTACACACTCTCTCTAGCTCTTTGACTCTTTAGAGACTTCCAGTCTCTTCCCCTGCTCCGATGAGTCCCTTCGTCTTCTCCGGCGACCTCTCCACCGGAGGCCATGAACTACTCATCCTCAGACCTCCTATGGTCCTTTTACACCGGTGTTTGCCATCTCTAAGGCCTTCAAGAGATCTGGGTTAACTCTCCTACCCCCTGGGCCTGTGCTCGCCATTCTCCGGCTACCTCTGGCCGTTCGAGTAAGATCTATGACCTTTAGGGCTTAAATCAGTAACATTTTTGAAGGTTTTCTTATCTTTCTGGGTTCTCTTTGAAACCCTAATTCTCAAACGCCCCAATCCTTTTAGATCTATGATAGATCTGTGTAGCTTTTAAGCTATTTTGTTGTTTTCCTCAAAAACTCTCTGATTTTTCTCTAAAGTGACTCTTTGTTTTCAAAGCTAGGGTTTCATGACCCCTTTCTGAAACGATTTTCCTATAATTTTTAGTGTCATTCTATGATTCTTACAATGTTTTAGCAATTTATTTAGGTTTCTCGCTCTTGTCTAAGTTGTTGTGTTGAAACCCCTAATTTCTAGTCCTAAACCCTAAGTCCCTGGTTTTGTCTGTGATAATATTGTTTGCATATGTGTCTGTGTTCCATGAGCATTGTGATTCGCTGATGTTTTACCCTATGTTATTCATCTATGTTTTTGATTTCTCCTGCTTTCCTGTTTATCTTACTATTTACCCTATAGTCCATGAGAATCCCTAATCTCATATGTCTTCGTTACTAGGGATGTCTGACTTCTTGCTTATCATCTACTAATTTTCTTTAATTGATGTTATTCCTATTCGAATCCCTAATTCCCTAGGATTAGTGTCCTCCACTGATCTCCTATGGTAATACATTACTGATCCTAATCTAAATTATTTCCTTGCCTTATTTTGCTGAATATGCTATCACACGGATTCTTATGTTGTTTCCTTAATCGGGGCAATGCTGAATTTAGTCTTGATTGTTCTGTACTATTCCTATATGTGTTGAAGTTATTCCCTTGTGTGTTATTTCCCTTTGGTTAGTGTTGATTGCCCATAGTTAGGACCTCACTCGAGGATCCCCTTGCTGATTTCCCAATTTTAAATTATTCCCTGCTTCATTCTCGTACCAATATTGCTGTCAAGTTAATACACATATAATTTCCTTAAATAAGATTCTGAACTTGGTCTTACTTATGTGACATATACTGCCCTATGCTTGTACCATCAGTTTGTATGATTTCCTTTCCTTATATATGTTTGTATCCGTTTGAATATTGACTCCTTAATTAAATGGAGTACTGATATTAATGTGATTATAATTGATGTGCACTTCCATAATTTGTTGAACTGTTATTTGTTACCTTATTTTCCACCTATCTTTCAAACTATATATATACACACTACTCATTCATTAAGTAGATACACGAACAGATACATTGATCAAACTCTCTCTTACTCACACACACACTTCTTCTCTTGATTGCTTGCTTGTTACTAGTCGGCTAAAAGCCAAGACTAGTTAACATAATTTCTTACTCTTCATTATATACCTGCTATCCTTCAAACTGGTATGTCTCCAATTTATGTTTAAGCTTCAAGACAATATGTTTCTTTGGGTATTTTAGTTTATACTATTCTTAGTCTGCTTCAAGTTATGGTTCTTCTGTCCTATCTGCAACTAGTTGGTATACTCTGTTGTTTCTAGTTCTCAGTAACTTTCTCTTTAGCCTCATCATATGCACGGCCTCTTGCATGTTTCAATGTAATTTTACTTATGTCTCCTGTGATCCCTAGTATACTACAGTTGCACTATGTGTCACCTAGTCTCCATGTAATCTTGAACACATGACCCTTTCTGAACCTATGTGTAATTATGTGTATTGCATGCTGCCATCTCCCCAGTACTCCCTCAATATGATTTCGTTTAAGCCCCCCGGCATGAACCTTTTGTGGCAAACTATGTATGTCTGAGCTTTGTACAGGCTGTACTACTCTGGTATCCTAACCTGTTTTCTACATATCCTCATTCCTTGTTCCCTTGTATGTATTGTCTCTATGCACTATGTGTTTTTTACTGTTGGTTGATTGATTCTGAAATGGTTTTTCCTAAACTACTCACTTGCAAACTATTTCAAATAAACTATTCTTTAGAAAGGTTCTTTTTAACTCAACTCTTTTCCAAATCATCTCTTGGACTTCAGTTTATTCTTAGACCATAGGATCTGCCCCTTCAGTGTGAGCACTGCTTTGGGATCCCTGAGCTCCCTCTGAACTCTGACACACTGAGGTTGGCATTTCCGCACTGCACATGTCCAATTTTGGGTGTTACTAAATCTGGGTGTGAGCATTTCCCGGCAGCCCTTGAGGTCCTTAGGGAACTTTGACACACCCGGATTATGAAAGGCTGTGAAGTACCATATGGAAATGAGGTTTGGAACACTTGGTCCTATCTATAGGCTCCCTATAGAATAGCTTCTTATTTTCCATTCCAATTATGTAATTTATTCATTGGCCTGTAATAAGTTGTAAACAACTCTTGGGGATGGATAGTAAAAAGGGAAAAAGGGATAACTATGCATGCCATAGATATAGATGGGTAGAATCCATGCTTAGGTTTACATTCCTAATGTGTGCATTAGAAATCATGCTATTAGGATTTCATGAACCTGTTTTCAGCACTATTATGCCACTGCCTGTTCAATAATAACAATAAAATGTTGCCATGTGATTATGTTCATGCATTCTAAAACTTAATCTTGTCTCAAACCAGTATTAACAAATCTGTACTTCACCATGTTTCACATAGAAATCATGTCTTAGGTGAATAATTAATGAATTTGTCACTTTTGCATACCATGTCAAGCATGCACTAGATACCATGCACTTAAGGCTGTCATGTCTACTGCTTTGACGTACAACATGCCTCTAATTTATGCTCATGCCTATCACTTAGAACTCCTGCTCTTATGATAATAAAATCAACATAAATATGTTACTCCTGCGCATCCAATATCATATTTTAATCATCCTGCATTTATATATGCATGTTAGATACCATGCTCTAGGTTTCGTTTGCATTTAGTTTAAATTGCTGATTTATAAAAGATATAAAAATTGTTTCACATTATGTTCATCATGTATGCTTATAATAGAAATCGGTAATTGACTTTGCATTCTCAGATTTACATCACCTAGAACTGCGTGTTTAGGTAACAATCTGCAACAATTTCTCTAATAATTCTGATACATTGTCCCCTTCCTAGGCTAGCCTTAGGGGATTAAATTTCTAAAACTAGAAGTCTGCCTCTCTTGTGTGTATTGCTTAATGCTAACAGGTTCTTTTCAATCAGTGGGCAAACTGATTAGGGATTTCAAGTAATGACAAAACTACATGTCTGTTTATCCTTTGAATTCACCTAGACACCATGTCTTAGGATCTTAATTAACAATACTGCCCTTATATGTGTTTGAGTCGTGCTAATTATATGTATTATTTGCGGAGGTAAATCAGAGCCTCTTATGTGCTCCTATGTGTTTCCCATTTACTGCAGTCCTATATGTTCTTTACTTGTTGCTTTAAAATTTTATCTTTAAACTTGAGGGTCTGCCTAGTACCTCCCTTTAGGATAGTAGTCCTAACCTCCTCCGGGACTGATAGGATGGACGGGTAATAACACGCAATAGAGTTCGTGACCAACACGCGCTTTAATTACCTTCACGGGGTGGGAAAGGGTAAAATATGGATATGATGACCGATGCGCTAATACCACGTGTAGCCCCTCTCTGAGGAGTGTCATACCGGGTATTGCATTGATGTGATCCATATTATTTCAAACCTAGGACATCCCTTCCTTTAAATGTTAGATTATAACTCTTTTTCAAAACTTAGTCGATTTATAATTGTTTTTCAAACACTTGCTTGCTTAATACTTAAAATCTCCTCTTACTTGAGCCCTTACTTGTTACTTGTTTAATTGTGCAAATTCACAAAAACCATTTGGCCGGGAACCACACTTGTGGATCCTGAGGGGTGCCTAACACCTTCCTCTTGGGATAATTTCAAGCCCTTACCCTATCTATGGTTAGTAACTTAAGTTTAAATGAACCCCTTAGGTTCCCTAACGCACCGTTAAAATCGTTAGGTGACGACTCTCCAAAAACACAAACCCCTTTCCCAAAAGGAAAGAGTTTTCTTAACCCAAATGTCGAAACCCCGATTTCGTGAGAAAAAAAGGGGTGCAACATTCCTCACATGATAATTATATAAACAATGGAACGACATCACCCTTCGTGCTTTACACTCTTCCTCACATGATAATGAATATAAACAAAGGCACAACATCACCCTTCGTGCTTTACACTCTTCATCACCAAGCATATAAATATCAATAAAATGGCAAGCAGGAAGTATATATATAATATCGAGGAGAGTGTTCTACGAATATTCCAAACAAAGTTCTCAATCACTGCTTTACAAACCAAAAATGATTCAATGAACCCTCAAGGGCCATATAATTCAAGTACTTCTACAAATATCTCAATTTATTAGCAACACAAGTATAGAATCCAACATCTCCAAATATCATTTGTAACAATGTAGTAGTAATAACGCATAGAGATGACCAAGTTAGACACATCAATGTATTCCCAAAATTTTATCAAGTTATCTTATGTCAGGTCTTTGTTTCTAACTTTTATACTACGTTCTCAATATCTGTAAATCAAGCGAAGCATGAATCAAGGAAGTTATGTACTTCTACAAGACACAATTCTAACATCATCTACCTCCGAGCATGATTAACCCTGACACATATATATATACTCGTCACCTCATATATGTATCACCCCCGCATTCAGCAAACAATGGCTAATAGGAGGGAAAATTCCCTCAACAAAGTTAGGAAAAACACTTACCTCGAACAAGTCAACTACAATATCGAGCAAGCCAAGCGATGCTCCAAAAATGCCATCACGCGCGTAGTGACCTCCGAACATCTCAAAACTAGCAAAAAGCAACTCAAATACATCAAATAAAGCCCAAGGAAACAATTCCAAATGATAAAGATCGAATCCTAAATCAAATCCCAAATCCGGCAAAAATCACACCCGGGCCCACGCCTCGGAACCCGATAAAACTCACAAAATCTGACAACCCATTCAATTACGAGTCTAACCCTACTAGTTTCACTCAATTTCGACTCCAAATCGATGTTCAAAACTCAAAAACTCATATTATGAAACTTTAGGCAAAAGCCCCCAAATTACACTTTGAAATCATCAATTGAATCCCAAATATGAAGATGGATTCATGAAATATAACAAAAACAGAGTAGAGAACACTTACCCCAATCCATATGGTGAAAATCGCCTCCAAAATCACCCAAATCCGAGCTCCCCAGCATAAAATATGATCGAATGAACAAATCCTAGTTTTGTATATTTTTTGGCCGGCTATTCTACCTCGTTTCTCATGCCAAACGATCCTGAAACCCAATTTTTATGCCTCCATGGATTCCTTGTGAAATTTTAGTCAAGTTAGGCTTTTGAATCACTCAATTTGACCTTATAATGAAGGAGATATATTGGTTTCACTATTTGCAAATAGTACAGATTTTTAAATACAAATTAAGTGTCAATTTTGTAATTAATCTGGAAAAAAATTCTGGCAACCTAATGTTTAGTAAAATGACTATAAATTCCTCATACGATGTCCAAATTCGATGATTTTTTTTCTATGGCTCTATAATTACGATACGGATCTAATGCTTCAATCAAAACAGAAATTGGAGCTCGTTTGCTTAATGTGGTACTATTTATGCTTGAAAAATGACGTCGAAACATAAGAAAAACGAGCGCAACGCAGCCCAAACCTATCTGAAACTCACCCGAGCCCCTCGATACCACGTCCAAACATACCAACATGTCCCATAACATAACACGAAGATACTCAAGCCCTCAAAATACCGAGTGAAGTGCAGATACTCAAAACGACATGTCGGGTCGTCACACAGTTTCACCTAAAAAGTTCATGTTATAACATTCCAGATGTGTCGACTTTCGACGAAACCCTATTTTCTTCAATTCGTTTAGCATCTAAGCTATCCAACCCTCTTGTTAATTTTTATTCACAATATTAAATATTTGTAACCTCCAAGTTAACATTATTAACTTACTTTATACACTTTCAAAGATGATCTCATTTCTGAGCTTAAATCAATTGACTTACCACGTACTCTCACGTAGGAAAATATTGGGTGTAACATTATAAATAGACTACTTTCACGAAATTAGGACAAGTTTTAAATAAAAAAAGTTTTGTAGCCATTTTTCTTTACCCCTTTAGGCAACTTTAGCTAATTTTGATGATTTAACGTTGGATTTTGATCTTTTAATCTTGCAATATGAGTTTCATCATCTATTCTTCTCTATTTTCTTCTTTACCCATTATGAGTAGCTAGATTTTTAGCTAGGGTTGTGACCCAACCCTAGTGTGTATACCTAATGAGTTTTTGATTTAGGGCTTATTTATGGCTGGGTGTTTATTATTTAGCCTTGCGCCACGTCCTTAGTCTTTGACTAAGTACACGTGCGACACTAGACAACTCGCTCACGATTTTGCATAAATTGCTCACATTCTTGCTATACCAAGTCACCCTTACTACACTAAAGATCGCTAATGGAATGTTAGAACACACGAGAATTTCCAAAAGAAGCTTTTGTATAAGAGAACTTGATTATTTTGCTTGATGAGTTTAAAAATGAATTTATACTAATCACCTAGGGGCTATTGTATAAATAATAATTACCCCACAGCTCCTTCCATATTTACAAATAAGTATGTTATCTAGAATCATCTATATTGCTAGAATCTTCCAAGGACTTTTCTAGTCATTCCATAGGGTTCTAGTGTCTTCCTAATGAAACCTCTATATTTTTCTAGAACCTTACTACAAGTAAATATCTTGAGCTTTCCCAACTAAATTGTCCATTGTTCTAGAATATTCCACCAAGATCCAGTCCCTAACTTATGTATCCCTTGCATATGTCAAAAAATGTGCCAAGTGACACCTGTATTGGTAAAAAAATATAGTCTTACACGTGTACAGATTTTAGATGACTCAGCTAGCCAGGTGGACCAATCAAAATATCACACGCGGATGCGAGATAAAGAGGTACGGGCAATGCAAGGAATTAGCCACGGAAAAGATCACTAAAGAAAAAAGGCATGGTCACAGCGAATTCGGACACAATAACAGGCCGATTCAAGATCAGCAATCAATGCCTCGTACGTTACACAATTCCTAAAATAACAGTTACTAGTCAATTTTATAACGCCTCATAAATGTAATAATTAAGCATTAAATAGGCTTCATGACAGTAATACAAACATTGTACTAGGAAAACATTCCTATAAAAGGAATGTCAATGTAACAAACATGAGATCGGATTTCGAGCAATATAAGTTACTATTTCTTTTTTATTCTCAACGATTTCTTTTTATTCTTTGTTTGATTGATCCGATTATCAGTAACTCGAGTTTTTCCTGAAATTAAACTTTAGTCAAAAAGGATCATTTTTTGGTTAAACAAATTGGTTCCGTTGCCGGGAATCTGATAATCATCGTTTTCGCTACCAATCGATATCCTTAAAATCATGTCAAATTCCAACAACAACAACGTTGGCAATAATGACGATAACAACCAGCAAAGGAATGAAACCCCAGCTTCAACTCCTCCTCGAGGAACTCCACGAACTTCGAGAGAACCATCTCCTGAAAGAGCTGGCAATCATAATAATGAACAGGCGGTGGAATCAGATCAAATAAGGCGAATGATAGCAGAGTACGTGGGACAAGCTTTGCAAGAATTTGCAAGAGGATTGCCACAAGTACCTCTAATTTCACCAACCCCGAATAATACAACTCCAGTGGAAAATTTGCAAGTAGATTTAACAAATTCAACCAGGATCGAAACTCTCAATACATCTCCTGAAATACGACCAGGTACGGCTAGTGATTCAGAATTACAAAATTTATTACTAACTATGCAGAAGCAGATAAAAGAACAAAACGAACGCATCGAGCAAATTCCTGGTGTTCCACCTATTATCAAAGGAATTGATGCTGAAAGATACTCCCAACAACCTTGGAAGCCAAGTGCAGCCCCGTTGCTCATACCTAAAAAGTTTAGAATGCCTGATGTCCCCAAATATGATGGCACGACTGACCCACGTGATCACGTGATTGCTTTCACTACTGGAGTAAAAGGCAATGATTTGACAAAAGAGGAAATAGAATTAGTCCTTGTCAAAAAATTTGGAGAAACGCTCACGAAAGGAGCCTTAACCTGGTATGCTCTCCTCCCTGAAAACTCTATAAATTCTTTTGCTGAACTTGCAGATTCATTTATAAAAGCACATTCTGGTGCGCAAAAAGTGGAAAAACGAATGGAAGATATCTTCAAAATAAAGCAAGGAGACAAAGAATTGCTCCGTGAGTTTGTAGACAGGTTTCAAAGAGAAAGAATGCAACTACCAAGGGTGCCTGACAATTGGGCAGCTATGGCATTCACGAGCAATTTGAACGAAAAAAGTTCAGAAGCTGCGAGACGACTTAAAGAAAGTCTAAGAGAATTCCCAGCCACAACATGGAATGACGTATACAACAGGTACAGTACTAAACTAAGAATTGAAGAGGATATAATCACACAATCAAAAGACGAAGAATACCACAGAACAAGGCAGCCAGAATCAGAGAAAAAGTCAGGTAAAAACAGGTATGATCCTTATTTAGGACCTTTAAGACGTGACCCACGTCCAAGGTTCGAAAATACAAAACTTTCAGGAAGAGATACGAACTCATCCTCCTTAAGATCCAGGAGAGATCAAGATGAACAATTCCGGAATATTACCCGAATTGGACACCATAACTTTAACATAAGCAGCACTGAACTGATCTCAGTACTAAAAAGTATGGGAGACAAAGTTAAATGGCCAAAAGAAATGCGTTCCAACCCTAACAGGAGGAACCTCGATCAATGGTGTGAATTCCATAACGATCACGGCCATAGAACGGTATACTGCAGGTACTTACAAGGTGAAATAGAATATTTATTAAAACAGGGTTATCTAACAAACTTGTTCAGTGATAAAAGTAAACAGGCTTATATGAAGAACAGGCAGGAACCACCAAAGCCACCTTCCCCAAAATGAACTGTTAATGTGATACACGGAGGAGAACAAGTAAACGGGATAATCTGCCAGTTAACTTCAAAAATCACAAACACCAACGGAAAGGGGATTCGAAAAGAAATTAATGAAGAGCAAATATATTTTAACGACGCAGACTTTGGAGGATTAACACTTCCACACAATGACGCATTGGTAATATCTTTACTAATTCATGATACTAATGTTAAAAGAGTGTTGATTGATCCAGGTAGTTCAGTCAACATTATTTTGATAAAAGTTGTAGAGGAAATGCTAGTAGAAAATGCATTGATTCCAAAGGCTCAAGCCATATCTGGGTTTGACAACTCAACAGTGATAACTAAAGGTGAGATTGAACTCAACACTTACGCTGAAGGAGTTATCAGAAATACGAAATTTCAAGTCATTGATACGGAGATGGCTTATAACGTCATTCTTGGAAGACCATGGATTCGTGATATGAAAGCAATACCATCTACTCTACATCAAGTAATAAAATTCCCTTCCAAATGGGGGATAAGAAAGATCAGGGGCGACCAACAAGCCTCAAGAAATATTAACTCAATATCTCTTAGAAGTAAAAGAGATGTAGAAAAAACGGCGAATCATCAAACAGAGGTTTATCAACAAACAGGTACGGCACAAACTTCTAGTCAATTACGAATCAAAGAAATAGATATTCTAATATGTACGAAAGAAGATCATGCGAGCATCAAGAATAAAGCAGAACATACGAACGTAGACTCCAGGCCAGATTTCATTCATGAATCAGAAGAAGAAAAATGTATCAAAACAACTGCTGAAGAACTCGAGGCTGTTCCCATCTCAGAACAGGAGCCCAAAAGAAAAATTTACGTTGGCGTGAAGTTATTAGAAAGACTGACTCCAGAACAAAAAGGTACGCTCATCAATTATTTAAAAGCTAATGAAGATTGTTTTGCATGGTCCCATTCGGACATGATAGGTATCCCGCCAGAAGTGATGACTCACAAACTAAATGAAGATCCATCGTTCGTACCTATTAAACAAAAGAAACGAAAGCAAGGATCTTTCAAAAATCAAGTGATCGATGAAGAAATTCAGAAGCTTCTAAATATAGGTTCGATACGAGAGGTAAAGTACCCTGGCTGGCTAGCTAACACCGTAGTGGTACCTAAAAAGAACGGCAAATGGCGGGTATGTGTTGATTATACTGATTTAAATAAAGCATGTCCCAAAGATTCATTTCCCTTGCCACATATAGATCAAATGATTGATGCAACCGCGGGTCATGAATTATTAAGTTTTTTAGATGCATATTCTATAACATAATCAAAATGGATCCCATCAATGAAGAAAAAACTTCTTTTATTACTAACCGTGGGACTTATTGCTATAAAGTTATGCCCTTTGGATTAAAAAATGCAGGTGCCACTTATCAAAGACTAGTAACAAAAATGTTCCAAGAACATCTGGGTAAAACAATGGAAGTTTACATTGATGATATGCTTGTAAAATCAACACAAGCAGTAGATCATCTACAATATTTATCTATCACTTTCGATATTTTACGTAAATACAAGATGAAACTCAACCCAGAAAAATGTGCCTTTGGTGTACAATCTGGTAAATTTTTGGGATTCATTGTATCCAACAGAGGAATAGAGGTAAATCCAGCACAAATAAAAGCTATAGAAGAAATACCTGAAATCTTGAAAAATAAAAAAGAAGTCCAAAATTGACAAGAAGAATAGCAGCCCTAGGGAAATTTATATCTAAATCCTCCGAAAAAAGCTTTAAGTTCTTTACAGTTCTTAAAAAACAAAATCAGTTCGAATGGACTAAAGAATGTCAACAGGCTCTAAAAGACTTGAAGGCTTACTTGTCAAAACCACCATTGCTGTCAAAACCAAAAGAAGGAGAGAGATTATACATCTACCTGGCTGTCTCAGAAATTGCCGTTAGCGCAGTACTTGTAAGAGAAGAAAAAGGTAAACAATCTCCCATTTATTACGTAAGTAAAACTTTATTAGACGCAGAGACTAGATATCCGCATCTAGAAAAGTTAGCCTTAGCATTAATAATGGCATCAAGAAAATTGCGTCCTTACTTTCAATGTCATCAAATTACTGTAGTAACTTCATATCCTTTAAGGAATATTCTACACAAACAAGAATTGTCAGGAAGATTAGCCAAATGGGCTATAGAATTGAGTGAACATGATATAACATATCAACCAAGAACTGCAATAAAATCACAAATATTGGCCGACTTTATAGCTAACTTTAGTAGCAGTATTACTCCAAAAGTAGAAGAAGAATTACAACTTTTTAATGGAATAAGTCCAGGGCAGTGGACCCTATTTACAGATGGCTCATCTAATATAAAAGGAGCAGGATTAGGTATTATCCTGATATCACCCACAGGTGAAAAAATTAGACAAGCAATCAAATCTTGTCCAATAACTAACAATGAAGCAGAATACGAGGCTGTTATTGCAGGTTTAGAATTGGCACGGGAATTGTCAATCGAACAAATCAAAATCAACAGCGATTCCCAACTTGTGGTAAATCAAATGAAGGGAAATTATGTCGCTCGAGAAACTCGAATGCAACAGTACTTAGAGAAGGCACGGAAACTAGTGAAAAAATTTAAAACATGGGAAATAACACAGATACCTAGAGAAGAAAATGTTGAAGCAGATGCATTAGCCAACATTGCTGCAGTTACGGACGTAGCCCATAAAGACAACGATATTATCATACATCTCTTCCATTCAACACCCGATCACAGCAAAAATGAGGTATCTTTCAATAATTTAACTTGGGATTGGAGAAACGAAATTCTTTATTTTTTGCAGGACGGTATAGTACCTTAAGACAAAAAGGCAGCTCAAGCGCTCCGTCGTAAAGCAGCGAGATATTGTCTAGTTCGCAGCACCTTATATCGCAAAATGATTGGAGGACCCCTAGCTAAGTGCCTCGGACCCAATCAAATGGAATACGTGATAAAAGAAATTCATGGGGGTCACTGTGGAAATCATGCAGGTGCAAGGTCTTTAGTAAAAACCTTAATAAGAGCAGGATATTATTGGCCGAAAATGGAAGGAGACGCGGAAAATTTCATATCCAAATGCGATAAATGCCAACGATTCGCTAATAAAACACATCAGCCAGCCGAACTGTTACATTCCATTATGTCGCCATGGCCCTTCATGAAATGGGGAATGGACATAGTAGGACCCCTCCCCCCAGCCAAAGGTCAGGTACGATTTTTACTTGTACTTACTGATTATTTCACGAAATGGGTAGAAGCGGAAGCATTCAAATACGTGCGGGAGAAGGAGGTTAAAAGCTTCTTATGGAGAAATATAATATGTCGGTTTGGAATTCCAAAAGAGATCGTGTGTGATAATGGCCCATCATTTATAGGCTCTCAAATCACAGAATTCTTTGACAACTGGAAAATCAAACGGATCACATCAACACCATATCAGCCCGTAGCTAATGGACAAGCAGAATCCACGAACAAAATCATCATCAATAATATAAAGAAACGGTTAGACAAAGCCAAAGGCAATTGGCCCGAAGAATTACCAGCGGTATTATGGGCATACAGGACTACATCAAAAAGAGCCACGTGAGAAAGCCCCTTCGTACTTGTTTATGGCTCAGAGGCATTAGTACCCGTGGAAATTGGCGAGCCAAGTTTAAGGGTGACAACAACCACGGAACAAACAAATGACGTTGAACTGCAAACCAATCTGGACCTACTCGAATCATGAAGAGATGCGGTCTTAATACGGATGGAAGCTCAAAAACAAATCATAGAACGATATTACAATCGTAAAACCAACCTCAGGTATTTCAAAATTGGGGACTTTGTACTTAAAAAAGTCTTCCAGTCAACAAAGGAAGCATGAACTGGCAAACTAAATCCTAATTGGGAAGGTCCCTCTAAGATACGAGGAATAGCAGGAAAAGGCGCGTACGAATTAGAAGCCATGGACTGCAGGATTTTACCAACAAGTTGGAATGCCATTCATCTGAAGAAATACTACTTCTAAGCAAAAGAAGTACCCACGATCAGGTATTACGTGTTCAAATTTTATCTTCAAATATTTAAAATTTTACTAACCTTTTTAGATGATAGGCAAAGAGCTAACCCATCACCAGATGATGACATTAGACCCGCAAAGACGCGCGGAAACATAATTCCCGGTCTAGGGTTACACTTTCTGATGGATATTTTAAAGGGTTAAGCAGTCATCATCTAAAAAAGCATATACCTTCGAGTCCGGAATGTTTTCCCTTTTCAGGGAAAGGACCACAATGTAAGAATAATCAAGTGCTCGAGATCTCATTCTTCAATGCTCCAACACTTGGGGGACTACATGATATAAAAAGCCAAGACTACCAGAAGTCAGAATGCTCGAACTTAAAAAATCATTCAGCCAACAAGTCAAGTGATATGAGCAAAAGAATTGAAGACTCTGACACAAGAATTGCGAAAAGCCTACTCTAAAAAACCCTCGAACCATGTTCAGGTTAGAAGGTAAAATGATAGATACAAAGAAGAAATGTACAAACTGTTACATCAAAAACAGTTAGGGACAGAAGATCATCATCATTGTACTTAGCCAAAACTGTTATAATCAAAACAGTTACGAAATCTTTGTACTCAAATGGAAAACTGTTATTTAAAAACAGTTACGGATGAAAGATCGAAACCCTTGTATATATTCTCAAAACTGTTATATCTAAAAACAGTTACGGATTACACTACATTTCTCTCGTACTTACAACTGTTGCAAATAAAACAGTCAATACGAAAAACTGTTACTAATGAAAACAGTTGCCTCCTTGTATTAACTCAAAAAACTGTTATCCACTAAAAACAGTTACGAAATACAAGTGACTATTAAACCTGTTAAAAACAGTACCAACATGAGTGTTAGATGACAAACGTAACACATGTAAAATTTTTGTGAAAGTTCAAGCAAAAACCTCTCACAAAAACATTACTAAAACATATGAAAAATTCCTATCACTCTATTGCATTTTCAATGAAGTTGAGACGTCTTCTTCATTAAAACATTAAAAGGTCCCTTGATTCACAAACAAAGCCTTTCACATACGAAGGCTAAAGATTGTACTACACCCGACATAAAAGGGTTTAGAACAAAACACGTATCTTTTTACGCAAAGAAACGCATATGAAGGATTCGAACCGCAGACCTCGACGTTGCAAGTAAAGCTAAGAGGTACGAACAAAGACCTCACAAAAGCAAAAGCAATAGACTTGAATAGAAGGGTTAAAGCTCAAAATTCATAAAAGTCTCAAAAGCAGTACATTGATATAAAAACAGCTAAGTACAATAAGTACAAAACTAAGTACTTAGCCACATAATATTTACATTTTTAAAATGCCCCTAAGTTGTCAGTTGGGGACTTTAGAAACTTTAAACTTACTCCTGATGGAGCTGGGAGTAATTACACCAATCCAATGTAAAAAAAGAAAAAATAGGAAAACAACCAGAATTTTCACTTTTGAGGAGAAGGACTGCTTTCTTCTTCCGGAGAGTCGGCTGCTGCTTCATTAACTGGAGAAAGGTTGAGACCCTGCTGAGTCTTATCTATGGCTTCTTTAGACTTTGCAATCTCAGCATCAAGATCAAAGCCTGCTTGACTCATCTCCATTAATGTGTCATGACAAGCATTCATATACGCCCAACTCACTTCAACAACCGTTGACTCTTTAAGATCATTATAATCTTTCAACCACACTTGAAGTTCAGCCTTCAAGCTGTCATTTTCGGCTTCAGCAGCTTCAAGAGCAACCTTCAAAGGCGCGACTAACTCTTCCAAATTTTGGGTCTTTGCCAGAGCCTCACGAATATCTTCTTGAACTTGAGAAAGATTACGTACGAGCTCTCCGGAATATTCTTCTTTTTGTCCTAGCAAATTCTTCAAATACCGGACCTCTTCCGTGGCTTTTGACAGTTGCTCGGCAAAAGAGGATTCAAGAACGTCTTTATCCTTGTTAGCTTGGCTGGAAGAAGCCTTCTCCACTGCTAATTCTCCTCTCACAACTTTCACCTGCTCCTTTAAGGTATCTCTTTCTCCTTCTAAAGTTTCCATCTCAATTTGAAGGCTTTCGTAGTGTGCCTTAAAATCATCCAGCCCACGAAGCACTTGCAACTCTTTCTCATAATTAGAAATTCTT
>ML245293.1:0-22562 GCA_005239495.1 Nicotiana undulata
TAATAGAATCACTTAGGAATAAGTTGGTTTTATTTGGCAAAACGTGATTCGGATCTATTGCAATTCTTTTACATTTGGGAAAATTATAAAGAGAAAATACTATCGTAGTATTGGAAAATATAGGATAGTTATCTTTAGAATCATTTGTATATCAAGAACTTCCCATTAGAAATATATCATATTAATACCCACTTGCATTACACTCCATAAAAGGGGACACAACCTTGGTTATTCTAGCCATATTAATTATAATCTAAATTAGCCTCCTTTGTGACTACTTTATCTTTAAAATAGCAAACTATTAATCACCACTCTTTCTGTTAACTAACGGAATAGAACTTCGATTAGAGTTAAGAACCACACTAACATAGTGATATTTTCACACCTATTCCCTGTTGGATTCGACCCCAACCTTGTTGGGTTATTATATTTGACTTCGACCGCTTTACACTAATTTAGAAGTGTAATTTGAGCGTATCAGTACCTCGTACCCTTCTTTACCTTGCTTCTTTTACTTGCTGAAACATATGTCTACCTTCCGATTCTGTTATTCCATTTTACTGTAAGAGTGTTCTTGCCTTAAAACTTCTTATCAAGAACCTTACACCTTATAGTACATGCATGGTCTGCCGAAGACCTCACATTTACTTATCATAAGCATAATGCAAAATCGAGTTCATTTGACCTCAAAACTTCCACAGCTATATCTCTTACCGACCGTGTTTCTGAATATAGGTATCGTCTTATTACGAATAAAATAAAAGTTAGGAATTTGAATTCTTATAAGTGAGCTCTACCACACGATCTAGAGTAAGAAGAAAGAGTGACAGTAATAAATGCCCTGTAGCCTCCTGCTTATAAGTGTGGTGCACGACACACCCATAAACAAGACTCTACTAGACACGGCTTGTAGACTCCCTAGGACAGAACTGCTCTGATACCACTTTTTTCACGACCCAAACCGAAGGACCGCGACGGGCACCCGATACCTTACTTTACCGGGTACCAACGTAACGTATCTTTCTTATTACATCATCATTTACACGTGACATACGGGCCTAAAAGGCCAAGATGATCATTTATAAACTCAAAACATAGGCCGACAAGGCCGTACAATCTTTCACGTACACGACATATGTCTACAAGCCTCTAAGAGTACATAAACGTCATACAGGTCAGGACAGGGCCCCGCCATACTAATCACTACATGTCCTAATCTCAAATGGAGCACACCAACACCTTTCGCTGAGCTGATAGCCTACTTGGAGGACTCTCGACCTGTCTATCAGGACCTGCGGGCATGAAACGCAACGTCCCCAGGCAAAAGGGACGTCAGTACGAATAATGTACTGAGTACGTAAGGCACATAAATAAGTACATAACAGACATGGAAGAAATATAGTGTAAATGACTCAACCTGTAAGTCTGGATAACTCTGTAATTCATGAAATAATTATAGTGTCATGCATATGCGTATGAATGTCATGTCGTGCATAGGTACATATTTCATAACATCATCAGGCCTCTGAGGGCATCCCATCATATCGTATCATATCGGCCATTGTGGGCAAAATCATCAACGTATACCAGCTGATCAGGTGGTGGTGCATATATAACGCCATAACATTTCCCATATCACATATACATATATATAGATGTTATTCCCCACAATATTACGTCGATGTTACGTCAAACATTACTACATTATGATGATGTTACACCTTGCAGTACTACGTTACGTTGATGTTACGTTTCGTATTAATTACGACAATGTTGCACCCTATAATATTGTACGTTGGATTTGCCGTAAGATAATTGACATCAGCCCAAGAAAAAGATTATTTGGAGATTATAAGGATTATGCTATTGTAAATAAGTGATGAGTAAATTCGTGAAGGATAAAGGGTACACGAATTAAAGAAAACGTGTTTCATTGAAAGTAGCCAATTTGGGATAAAATACGGGTCGAGCGATAATACCCGATAATTTTGAACTAGTACCATATGATCGTGATAAAGTGATGTATAAAGTATATTAAAAAATAAATACTAGTATCTTTAGGTAAATCGAGATAATTCTTAATTATACGGGTACTTGATTAATTACCGGGTAACGGGACATTATCCAGTTAATTAATAAGTGGATAAAGATTAAAAATTCTCACTACCACTCCTACGTGGCATCAAGCCACCAACCAAACAAATGACTCATTAGTCATTTGTTATATGTGTCACATTAAGAATTATGGTGGCAAAGTTAAAGGATATGAGCCAAAGAGAGGTCGTAAGTGCTGACCAAAATCCACCTCTTTTGTTGCAATCAATTCCTGATTTCCTTCCCTTTAGATGTAGACATTTTTAAACCATTTTGTCACAAAATCACTATGGAATCTACAAGTCACACTCACTTCATTATTTGCAATCAGTGTCGAAGAGGATTATGCTCCTCGATCTTTTCTCTTTTCTTGCCTTTGAATTCTTGGCAATTCTACTTGACCATGAAAATTTTAGATTTTTGCTTCTCCAACTAGCTAATGGAACAACCACTTTGAACAAGTCTTCTACAAAGAAAATGTTCCATTGGAATTAACATTCTAATGTGCATGTCTAACATTGAGATATCATTTGTTTACAAACTGGACAAAAAGGAAATCAAAGAAATAAGGAGAATCGGCTCAGGTATGTTAAGACTATTCTCTCTCTTTTTTGGCATGATCCAAGTTATACAGAAGAAACGAAATTCATACAACCGGATTATTGCCCGACGGAACTCACTTGTTATGTCCTTCACATATATGCAGTTTGGAAGCAACTTCCTATACTCTTTATATATATAAGGCAAAATACATAAGTTCTCACCTGAGCTATTGACCAAATCCCTATTACACACTTTCTGTGGATAAAAATAATATTACACACTCAACCTTTTAAAAGTGTGTCTAATACACATCTTCTTTGACCAAGACCTAGCATGTGTAAAACACCAAGATAGAAGCGCGTCTACCAGGTAAAATACTATTTAAACACTTATTTAATGCCACGTGTCAACAAATCCCTCATCTTCCCCACCCTCCCTCTATCTCTCTATCTTTTTTTTCCGCCAGCCAACCTCTATCTCCATCCCTTCTCTTTTTTTCTTCCTTTTTCTTTCCAAATCTTTGTTTGTTTAGAACTCTGTCCATTTATTATCTTCCTCATCAATACCACCACAATCACTTTCCTCCATAGAAGCACTTTTTTTTACTTTTTTTTTTATATAAGTGTAACTGATTTTTTAGATTCCTCCTTACAATTACAATTATTTTGCTTTGATTTATGCTGTTGATTTGGAACTCAAATGGGTTCTTGAAATTGGAAAAATATTTACAAGCCTGAAGTATAGTAATCCAAATTATGAGGGGCTTATACTTGTTCGTTTCTTTTTTTTTTTTTTTTGAATATGAAAATATTATTTTTGTTGGTGGTGAATTTGGGTCGGGAAGAGTCTTAGACCATTTTCTCAAAAATAGCGGATGGTATTTAATTTTTTGGTGGCAATCATGAATTTTGAAATTGTAATGAAAATTTGTTGTTTAGGGGGGGGGGGGAATGGAAATTTGTTTTGGTGTCTATCAGTTTACTGGTTGAATACGCAAGGTTTTTAGCTTTTTCTTTACACGATTTTTCAACAATTAAGATGAAGAACCGACGATTTAGATGAATAAGATGGAGTATCATTTTAAGTATTTTTTTTAATTGAGGACACGTGTCAAAATTTTATTGGTGCGTGGTGTACACTTCTCCAGAAAAAATGGTCAAACACTGAAGTGGTGTGTATTAGACACACTTTTACAAGGTTCAGTGTATAATATTATTTTTACCCATAGAAAGTGTGTAACAGGGATTTGGTCCATAGCTCAGGTGCCAACATATGTATTTTGCCTATATAAAAATAAAATTCAGATTCATTTGTGAAATAAAGGTAATTTTTAATCCAAATGGTGAATAAGAGTTCATACAGCCAATTCCTCTACATAAATTGCAGAGTTTAGAGCCATTCCAGGTTGAGTAACTTATACAACATGTTAATTTCACATTCATTTTGCACAATGTTTTCACATTATTTCAAGATACGATTAAATATGCATAATGTAGCAACATGCTTCAATGATAGATCAAGTTCAGACCAAATATATAACAGTGTAATATACACAATGTTCTTAAGTTTCTCTATTCATAGAAATACTAGGTGTGTTTATATTCTTGATTCCCCATGTGAATTATTATTATCTTATGTTCATGGGTCTTGAAAATACGTATGTTGGTCAAGTTTATTTCATGATATTAACCAGAGGCATAATGGCCTTATGACGTACCGAGAGATTTTATTAATGTATTCCATATGCATTTAATGCATTCATATATATACATTGACCCATGACTCAGACGGCGTTATATACGCGTGTATATATATATATATATATATATATATATATATATATATATATATATATATGTATGTATGTATGTATGTATGTATGTATGTATGTATGTATATGGGATATGGGAAAGGTTATGGCGTTATATAAGCACCACCACCTGATCAACTGGTATACGTTGATAATTTTTCCCACAGTGGCCGATATGATATGATATGATATGATATGAAATGATGGGATGCCCTCAGAGGCCTGATGATGCTATGAAACATGTACCTATGCACAACATGACATTCATACGCATATGCATGACACTATAATTATTTCATAAAATACAGAGTTATCCAGACTTACAGGTTGAGTCATTTACTCTATATTTCTTCCATGTCTGTTATGTACTTATTTATGTTCCTTACATACTCAGTACATTATTCGTACTGATGTCCCTTTTGCTTGGGGACGCTGCGTTTCATGCTCGCAAGTCCTAATAGACTGGTCGAGAGTCCTCCAAGTAGGCTATCAGCTCAGCGGAAGGTGTTGGTGCGCTCCATTTTCTCCGGAGTTGCTTATGTGGTTAGTAATATTAGGACATGTACTGATTAGTATGGCGGGGACCTGTCCCAACCTGTATGACGTTTACGTACTCTTAGAGGCTTGTAGACATATGTAGTGTACGTGAAAGATTGTACGGCCTTGTCGGCCTATGTTTTGAGTTTATAAATGATCATGTTGGCCTATTAGGCCCGTTTGTCACGTGTAAATGCTGATGTAATAAGAAAGATATGTTACGTTGGTACTCGGTTGATTTAGGTACCGGGTGTTCATCGCGGTCCTTCGGTTTGGGTCGTGACAGGGTCCTTCCTAATTTTGGCCGAGCTTCCCTTAATTAGGATTTCGAGTGTCGATGGTGACTTTCCTTAGGATTATGTCCCCGACTCTGAAGTGACGAAGGTTAGTTCTCCTGTTATAGTATCTCTCGATACGTTGCTTTTGCACAGCCATCCAATCGAGCGTGGCTTCTCGTTTCTCATCCAATAATTCGAGGCTAGTAATCATAGCCTCGTGGTTTGATTCTTCCGTTGTATGTTGAAATTTGGCGTTGGGTTCCCCAACTTGGACTGGAATCAAAGCTTCAGAGCCATATACTAAGGAGAACGGGGTTTCCCCCGTACTGGACTTTGACGTTGTACGATATGCCCAAAGGACTACGGGTAGGATGTCTCTCCATTTTCCCTTGGCATCGTTCAACCTTTTCTTCAGGTTCTGATTGATAGTTTTGTTCATTGAATCAGCCCGTCAATTCCCATTTGGATGATACGGTGTCGAAAAGATCCTTTTATTTTATGTTCTTCAAGAAACTTTGTTACCTTGCTGCCGATGAATTGCTTTCCGTTGTCGCCTACAATTTCGGCAGGTATCCCGAATCGGCATATGATGTGATCCCAGATGAAGTCTATATCTTCTTTTTCTCTTACTTTCTTGAAGGCATGTGCTTCCACCCACTTAGAGAAGTAGTCAGTGATAAACAAAATAAATTTAGCTTTACATGGAGCCGATAGTAGAGGTCCGACGATATCCATCCCCTATTTGATGAATGGCCATGGGGATAGGACCGAATGAAGTTTTACTACGTGTTGGTGGATCATCAATGCATACCTTTAAAATTTATCACATTTTCGAACAAACTCCTTAGTGTCTTTTTCCAAACTGTCCCAATAGTATCCTGCCTTGATGATTTTGCGAACTATTGATTCGGCACCATAGTTGTTTCCACAAGTACCTTCATGGACTTCTCATAGAACATATTTGGTGTCACCTGGTCCTAAACATACTGCTAATGGTTCGTCAAACGTCCTTCTGTATAATGTTCTATCTTCAGTCAACATGAATCGAGCAACCTTTGTTTGTAGAGCCCTCGATTCTTTAGGGTCCGATGGGAGCTTTCCGTTCTTCAAGTATTCAATATATTTATTCCTCCAATCCCAAGTTAAGCTTGTGGATTTTATCTGAGCGTGACCTTCTTCGATCACGGATCTCGAGAGTTGAATGACAGTCCCTGAGTTGATTTCATTCTCCTCGAGTGATGATCCCATATTTTCAAGAGCATCGGCTTCACTATTCTGTTCTCGAGGTACGTGCTGCTAGGTCCATTCTTTAAAACGGTGCAAAGTCACCTGCAACTTCTCCAAATACCTTTGCATTCTATCCTCTCGAACCTCAAAGGTTTTGTTTACTTGGTTTACTACCAGCAACGAGTCGCACTTGGCTTCAACGACTTCCGCTCCCAAGCTTTTAGCTAGTTCCAAACCTGCAATCATGGCCTCGTACTCGGCCTCATTATTAGTCAATTTAGAAGTTTTGATGGACTGCCTAATAGTGTTGCCCGTGGGCGGCTTGAAAATGATGCTCATCCCGAACCCCTTCACATTCGAAGCGCTATTTGTGAAAAGGGTCCGTAACCCCGATGGTTTACCTAATTTTAACACGAGTTCCTTTTCGACTTCGGGTACGAGGGTTGGCGTGAAATCGACGATGAAGTTCGCTAAAATTTGAGACTTGATGGCCGTTCGGGGTTGATATTCGATATCGTACCCACTGAGTTCAACGACCCATTTAGCCAATCGGCCCGATAGTTTGGGCTTATGCAAAAGATTACGAATCGAATAAGTGGTTAATACACATATGTGGTGACATTGAAAATATGGTTTTAGCTTCCTAGAGGCGCTTATCAATGTAAGTGCTAACTTCTCTAAGTGTGGATATCTAGTTTATGCTTCTCCTAGAGTTTGACTTATATAATAAACAGGAAATTTCGTACCTTGTTCTTCTCGATCCAGGACACCACTTACCACGATCTCTGAAACTGCTAAGTACAAGTAGAGTTTTTCATCTGCCGTTGGAGTGTGAAGTAAAGGTGGGCTCGAGAAGAATCGGCCTAAAGCGGCTATCCGGCCTAAAGAATAGAATCTATGGCTTTGATTCGATGATCTCGATATGAATCAGCCAAAAGCGGCTATCCGCCCTGCCAGCCTTTGTACAACCTTAACGTTGTCCACGACGGTGATGTCTTCGATGGCTTTGATTTTATCGGGGTTGATTTCGATCCCCCAGTTCGACACCATGAAGCAAATGAACTTGCTCGATCCGACCCCGAAAGCACATTTCTTGGGGTTGAGCGTCATGTTGTATTTTCTCAGTATCTTGAATGTTTCCTGCAAATGTGTCAAATGGTCCTTTGAGCACAAAGATTTAACTAGCATTTCATGAATATAAACTTCCATTGACTTGCCTATTTGTTCTTGGAACATTTTATTTACTAGGTGTTGGTAAGTAGCTCCTCGTTTTTAGCCAGAATGGCATTACATCATAACAATATGTTCCATACTTGGTGATAAATGAAGTCTTTTGTTGGTCATCCGGGTTCATTTGAATTTGATTGTACCTGGAATAGGCATCGAGAAAAATAAAGATCTCGTGGCCGGCCGTGGCGTCGATCACAGGATCGATGTTAGGCAATGGAAATGAATCTTTAGGAAATCCCTCGTTTAAATCCTTATATATATACACAGCCTAAGTTTGTTCCCCTTTTTAGGAAATACGACTGCATTGGCTAACCATTAGGGATATTTTACCTCCTGAATGGACCCTATTTTGAGAAGTTTATTTACCTCGTCCTTTATGAATATGTGCTTTACCTCGAACTGGGGCCTTCTCTTTTGTTTCACCAATCTGAACTTTGGGTCCAGGCTTAGTTGATGTGTTGTTATCTTCAGTGGGATCCCTGTCATGTCTAAGTGGGACCAAGCAAAACAATCTATGTTATCTATAAGTAATTGAATAAGCTTTTTCCTGAGTTCGGGGGTTAACCCCGTTCGGTATACCTTTCGCTCCGGCAGGTACTCGAGCAGTATAACATGTTCCAGCTCTTCGACCGCTGACTTGGTAGCATCGAAATCTTCGGGAACAACAAAAGTCTGAGGGGTCAAAAAATCTTCCTCTTCTTCTTCCATTTCCTGCTTCTCCGATTCGGTAGAGGCTAGTGGTTGTGATTGCTATTTGGCTTCTTGTTTAGTCTTGACGCTCGATCCTTCCGTTGTTTATAGAGCCGATGCCGATATTAGCTCATCGAACGCGAACTTTTCCTTTGTAGCATGCTGCTCCTGGGAAACTGTTTTTACCCCGTCCGACGTCGGGAATTTTATCATTTGGTGGAGGGTCGAAGGGACTACCCTCATGTTGTGGATCCGAGGCCTCCCGAGAGGGCGTTATATGTCATGTCTCCTTCGATTACGTGGAACCTGGTATCTTGAATGGTTCCAGCCACATTCACTGGTAGGATAATCTCTCCTTTAGTTATCTCGCTGGCCATATTGAAGCCGTTCAACGACCCTTGATCGGATGATATTTGCCGAGTTACTTGTATCCACTAAAACACGCTTAACTTGAACTTTACTTAACAAGAAAGAAATTACTAGAGCGTCGTTGTGGGGCTGAGAAATTCCTTTTGCTTTTTCATCGTTGAAAGACACGGTGCCTTCAGGTACATAATCTCGAGTCCGTTTTTCCCTAGTAATTGATACCTTAGTGAATTTGAATAAGGGTCCTTGTGGAATATCGACCCCTCCGACTATCATATGAATTACATGTTGTGGCTCCTCTTGTTCATTTTTCCTTTTGACGTCCCTTTCCCTGAAATGATTCTTGGCTCGATCGCTTACGAATTCTCGAAGGTGGCCCTCATTAAAAAAAACGGGCTACTTCTCTCTTAATTTCTTGCAATCCTCGGTCCTGTGACCATGCGTGCCATGATATTTACACATTAAATTGGGGATTCTTAGGGAAAGATCGGTCTCTATGGGCCTGGGCCATCTAGTATCTTTGATTCTTCCAATTGCCGATACAATGCATGATGCATCGACACTAAAGTTATATTTCGACAATCGGGGTGCCTCTGTAGGATCAACGTACTTGTCAAAATCACTTTTACTCATACATCCCTGGGGGTTCTGTCCTCGATCACTTCTTCGATCGTTCTGAGCAGAATTGCACCCCGGGCTACTGTTCTTGCAATTTATGATGTACGATTGATATCGGTCATTGCTTGACCGCAGCTCCCGGTCGACGTCCCTATGATTTTTAGCTGTCGACCTATTTGGATGTACTGAATCGGAAGGAGCTCCTAACTGGTCGTCCTCAACCCTGATCTTCGATTAGTACCGATTGTGCACATCGGCCCAAGTCACTGCCGGATATTCGATCAAATTTTTCTTCAGTTGACTTGACGCTATCGAACTTTGTTCATTCAATCCTTGAGAGAAATCTTGAACGGCATAATCATCTGCGACTGATGGCAATTCCATGCATTCTATTTGAAATCGGGATACGGATTCCCTCAGTATTTCATTATCCCTCTGTCTCACCTTGAAAAGGTTTGATTTCCTTGTTGCAACCTTCGGCCCCATCATGTTCCTTTACAAAAGAGTCTGCTAACATGGAAAATGAGTCGATGGAATTTGGCGGTAGATTGTGTTACCAAATCATTGCTCCCTTCGACAAGGTATCGCCGAACTTTTTTCAATAACCCAGATTCGATCTCATTGTCTTCCAAATCGTTACCTTTGATGGGACATGTGTAGGAGGTAACATGCTCGTTAGGATCAGTGGTCCAATTGTAATTAGGTATGTCCAGCATACAAAACTTTATTGGAATGGGTTTCAGAGCCGCACTCTGAGGAAACGACTTTTGTACAAATTTCTTTGAATCCATCCCTTTCAAAATTGGCGGTGCCCCCGGTATATGATCAACTCGGGAGTTGTATGTTTTCACTTTTTTATCTTTAGCTTCCATTTTCTTCTTCCCTGACTCAATTCTTTTGGTGAGCTCCTCGAGCATTTTCATTATTGCAGTATCGGTCCCCGAATCATTACCATTCGACCTCTCTGGCATTGGCTCGGTTCGACGAGTGTTTCTAGATTGACCCTATTCGGAGCTCTATGTTGATTTTGTAACTGAGCAATAGCCGCTTGTTGAGCCTGTAGCATCTCAAATGTCACTTGGAGACTAAATCCTCCATCTCCTCTGCCCTGTGTATTTTGGCAACCAGATCGACCTTCTCTGCATACACTCACTTCGGGGTATGCGCCTAGGTCTACATTTAAAGCAACGTACGAACTGACATCGACTCGGTTGGCAACCGGTGCTCTCCCAAGATTAGCATGGGGCATCTCGACTCTTGGAGTAATTACATTATCATTTTCTCCATGAAATCCGAGGCCATTGTCACCGTGTGTGGGTGTGCTTTGTGAGTTTGACATGTTTTAACCTGCAAGCAAAGATACTTACAAGAACAAGTGTAAAAGCACTGTGCGTTATGAAGGCTAAAATATTAAGCAATCACTATTATCCTTAGCCCCACGGTGGGCGCCAAACTGTTTACCCAAAATTGAGTAACAATTATACTTGTAATGTGATTTTAAGGATAAGTGATTTCGCTTAATACTAATTGATTTACTTAGAGATAAATGATATGAATTGAAAAGAAAGTAAAACAAATCAATGCTTAGAGAATGCCCGCGAGCTGGTGAACCCTCGAGAATAATGAGGTAAGAACAATTAAAGAACAATAAGTTGATGAGCAAAAGAAAGAAACACTATATTGCCTTGATATTCGTGGATGTAGTGCTTACAAATGATGGGGACTCCCCTTTATATACTAGAGGATTCCTAATTATGATATAATTCTAATTACCGAAATAAATTGCTTAATTGATACCGATAACCTCTCTTGAGTTGATAAGTTCCAGGATTTTCGGCGTGATCTTTGACTGGTTACGGATATCTCGTTATTCCATTATTATACTTCACTCGAAGTCGGTCATACTTGGTCGCAATCTTTGTTGGACTTGGTCTCAACGGACACTTTGATCTCTAGGCTCGATGCCTCATCTTTGAGCTCGTGTCTGATTCATTACGAGGTTACCCCCGACGCAGCTCCCTTGCCTCGATCAAACAGTAAAATCGAGCAGGCCTGATTTTATCTGTATAGAAACACCAAGTAAATAATTAAATATTGGTTAGTACTAACAAATATTCTTTATGAAGCTAATAATGTATGCCTCGTAAGACTGGTACCGCTATAATATACAAGTAAAGAAGTAAGAAAGTCGGTCTAATGTTTGGTATACTTGATTTTATATTTGAAAATTGAAGAAAATGAAAAATTCCTCCCTAATTTTCACACTGGCCTTGGATATGCAACAATCCTAACTTGATATGTATTTAATTTGATCTTATAGTACATGTTATGTACATACTATATATTATAATCACTTTTGCAGTGGTCTTACTATTTTTCATCATAAAATAGCTAGAAAAGACTACAGTTTGAGGAGAGTACTAGAGTAGAGCTAGGACCAAAACTTAGTAAGTTGTACTTTTATGAATAGGAGAATAAACAAAAGTTATAATCTTATCCTCCTTTATTTTTTGTTATGATGTGTGAGAGAGTGAAAGGGACACACTAAAAAGAATTTTGAGAGACCAAAAAGGAGTAGTATGGAAGTTTTGTGGGTTTTTGAGGGGATAGAACGAGTGAAACAATCAAAATATCTCTAGTTATAACCGTCTCTATAGGACTTGGGATTTTTGTTTCCTTGTTTCTTCAAATTCAAATATTTATCTACAAGAAGAGTGTTTCTTACGTTTTTTGAAATATGCAATTCTTTCAAAAATAGAATTTCATTTATATGACATTAGCTTTTGACGGTAAAAATTTATACGACGCTCTACTGAGCCTATTTTAGGGTATACTATAACAATGTGCGGCCATATTGGAGGACTTATACAATAAAAAGGAATAAGTTTTCTTGTTGAAGCAAAAGAAAAATGATGTGTTATATCAAAAGACTCAAACTTAATAGGTATATGAGAGGTAAGCGATAGATTTTGGAGCTAATTGATGATTTTTGCTCCTTATAAACATAGTTTATGAAGGAAAGAGATTTTTGTACTCTCAAAAAGACAACTAATAAAAGCGACCGGGTGCAAAATTGACGTAGTTAAAAACAAATCATTTGAAACAACACAAACTCTTTAAGTCAATGTGCATTTCAAGAGAGTAGAATAGTAAGAAACAATTTTACCTTTCGAGAAATTAACTTGAATGTCAACAAAAAAACTAGAGAAAACACAATTGAATTTCTTTTACGAGTCTTTCTCCAAAGATTTTGATGGCCAAAAGCTTGACCTAGGCAAGGCTTAAACTTTAGAATAGGAGACTGATCGATTAACAAAATCTTGAATTAATGGTTGAGTTGAATGTGATAAAGCATCGAGAAATCATAATAGTTTCCTTAAAAAGAAGAGAAAATATCAAGTATTAAAAGTATAGATGTTTAGGTAAGTAAAACTAAGTTGGACTAAAAACAAGAAGATTGATTGAACTTGGGTATACTACATTGATGTAGTTAAGCTACAATAGTAGATCTCTATCTTCTTTAGTCAGTTATATAATTAATTTTGATTGTGAACCAATTAGACTGAAAAAATGAAAGGAACCGTTTTCCTTGTGTTTACCCTTAAAATCGGATAACAATTAAACTTATAAGTGGTTTTAAGAACACATGATTTGACCTAGTACCAATTGATAAGTGTAATGATTAATAATAGAAATTAACAGTAAAGTAAAGCAAACCAGCAATGAAATGCAATGCAGCCCTCGAGCTGGATCACCCTCGAACTGGCTGAATATAAAGCTATGAACTTTCAAGTATGAAATAAACTGTTGAGCAAGAGAATATAAGAGAGAAAGGATTTTTTATTGCTCTGACATGAGAGAATAAGATGGTTTACAAATGATTATAACCCCCTTTATATAGTAGAGGAATTCTACTTATGGTACAATTCTAATTACAGAAGAAAATCCCATGATTAGCTAAACAACCGTTCTTGATTTGATCCGTTTCGAGATTTCCGTCATGATCCTTGACCAGTCACGGATATCTCGCTTTTTCGTTATTATGCTATCTTCCGTCTTGCTCGATGTCTATCCCATTTGGTCTTGATCACTATTAGTCTCGATCTCGACAGGTACCTCAAATTTCGAACTCGATACCTTATCCTCATGCCTCGGTCTGATCGACTACGGGGCCGATTTTTGATCCATCCCCATGGTCTCGGTTAATCAGTAAAATAGGGTGGGCCCGAATTAAACCGTATACATATAGTCTCCTCGTTTTTTGGAGTGTAATGACAAGAAACGAGCTGAGCCTTCGATCTTTACCCCAATTCGTCATGACGTCATCACCGTGATGTAAGCGACAAAGGTGATCGAAACATCCAGCCAGTACAGTTCCCCAGGATTTTAATGTGTGTCAGTTGACGGTCGGCCACTAGCAACTTTGAACCGTCGCCGTGAAACCTATAAATAAGCCTCTTTTCCACTCTTTCAAACTTTACTTCTAATCTCTTCTTCTCTAATTTACAAATCTCTTTGCATTCTTCAAGTTCTTCATATGCAAATCTTCAAGTTTCATTGTTAACTTCTTCTCAAAACACCAAATCTCATTATCCTCATCTTTCTTTAACCATAAAACTAAATGGCGAAAATGTAAAAGACTGTGTCTCAAAAAGAAACCGCTTGATCATCTAGGCCGGACGGCGAGAAAACCGATGGAACCACGCTCTGAGGAGTGCAATTCTCGGGAGTGCGTCATCAGATGTAACTTTAAGATTGAAAAAATCTCGTCGGTCCCAGGTCGATGCGAGACGGTATCGAGATACATATGCTCGATATCTGAGAACTTCCTAGAGTAAACTACAACTGGAAGGGCAAAGAAGTGGTGATACCAGCCCCCGCGGAAGAGATCACTACCCACGTGGAAGGGTTTTTGGGTGTTTAAACTTACTCTTTCACCATGGGTCCCTGCGATATAGTTATTGTTGATTTCTGCCGCAAATACCAAGTGACCCTAGGACAAATCCACCCATCCTTTTGGAGGATTGTTATTCTGCTCCGATTTTTTGTGAGAAAAATCGAGGGGCTTCCTTTAACCCTCGACCATCTCATCAGGTTGTACATCCCCTGACACTACCGAGGTGGGATAATAAAGCTTCAACACCGGGCGACCAAGACGCTAATTTCGAGCATAGATGAGGACAAAGATCGAGGTTGGATGGGTCGGTTCGTCCGAGTTAAGATTTCGGACCTAATTCCGGCCAAGAAGATGTCGTTTCTAGAGAAGTGTAATATGAAACATAAGTACAATCCCACTGTTAGCTTCTATTTGTTATTTCGTTTTAACCTTTTCTCATCGATATTTTGTTCCATGGTGTAGCTGCTGCTTGGATGCCCGGTGCAATCCCTAATCTCGAGATCTGGGTCAGGAATCTGGCCTCGACCTCTACGTATGATGAGCACGCGTGTCACGATTTATCGAAAGACCGGTGGGAGGCCAAAAATCATGGTATGCCTTTTTCATGTGTGTAATAATTTTGTTAATACATTGCTCCAAACTTACTCAGTTTCTTCTCCTGCACGTCTCGGCAATGATGCAGTCATGAGGCCCCCATCTAGTGAAGAAGAAACTTTAGTTCCGGTCCTGAAGCCGACAACAGAGAAAAAAAGAAAAAGGACCTCGACCTCCGAGGATCTAGAGCCTAAGAAGAGGGTGGGAAGAATAAGAAGAAGAAGAAGCAGAAGAAGAAAAAGAAGAAGAAGAAGAATAAGAAGAAGAAGAAGCCAGGCTGATGGCCCGAGTAAAGACAAACACTGAGGCTCAGAAGGCTGCGGAGCCGGTATGAGCCAAAAACATTCTGCCCCAAGCTGATGAGGCCTCGGGAGGAGAGTTGGGTGGAGTCCCCGAGTTGGGGAAGGCTGAAGAAGCCTCACCTCGAGGAGAAAAAGTGGCGTAATCGACTGTGGAGGCCGGTCTCGGGGCTCCTCGAGATGAAAAGAATGCCCCAAGAGAACCACTTGGGGCATTAGAAGTTGGAGACTCCCCGTCACTCCGTTCATTATTTGAGGAGACGATTTGGGAGGCTCAAGCCATGAAGACCCCTGATGCAGAAGAAGCCCACGGAGGGGAGGATCCCTTACACTGTTATTTTGTCGGGATCGAGTCTTCTGCCAGCATTAGTGACTCGGAAATACCGAGGAAGGATCGGTTGGGACCTCCTAGAGTTTCATATTGGCCAATCAGTTCCCGGCCCCCAGCGTCTGTCCCGGATAAAACGAATAACTGTCATCTCCATCCCGGAGGATGCACGAGTTTTTGCTGCCCCATGGAGGTGGCTAGTTATCTTCGGGGTCTGGTCAAGGAAGAAGACCAAGACATGATCCACGAAGTAGGAGATCCTTGTCTCTTCAATGGGGCACAACAAGCCTTGAATCGAGTAAGCCTTAACTTCCCTTGTTGATATCATACTTGTGTGTTTTCTTGTCTAATTTCTTTCCTTCTATCTGTGTAAGCCTCGATGGTTCATTGTGAAGCATTTTATTGTTAATGTTCGAACAACAATGCATATATTTATCCATTATTACCTCACATTATAGTACTTTTAATCATCTTTTGAGTATGAGTTATATTATTTTGTGCTTAATATTATATTTTAATTGCGTAGGTATAAAGCGGTGTGAAGATCAAAAGATTTGGAGCAAAATTAAATAAAACGCAGAAGAAAAAAAAAGAAATTATATTAATAAAATAAGGGGGGGACACCCTTAGGAGTTTGTCCCACCAAGTGGAGACAACCAAGGAAAATAGAAATCAAAACAAACATGAAAGGTGTTTAAGTTCATAAACGTGAAAAAACAATGTGTTTCCAGCGCCAGGACAAGCGCTGGGCGCTGGCCTAGACGCTGTATTGTGGGGGTTTTTCTATTTTGTTCGGGATAAGATTATTTCGGTCCTACATGACCCCAACTCGTATAAAAGGGGTTCTAAACATTATTTGGAGGAAAGCTAACATTGTTTGAAGGAGAATTCACGTGGAGGAACATACACCACGCTTGGAGGAGGCTTCTAACTAGTTTTTCTTCTCTTCTCTTTTTTAATCTTATAGTTTATTAGTTCTAGAGTTTTGGGTGCTACATGAACGTTGTAGGTTGAATCTTGAACTGTTCTTATTATTTTATCATATTGGTTTATTTATTCAATCTTGCGCTTAATTATTTGATTGCTTGATCACGAATTGAATACTATCTAGGAATCTAGGATTGAACTTGGGAGAGGGAATTCTAGATTGCATATAAGATTGAGTAGAGCGAGATCTTAAATCTTAAGGGGAGCGGATTCGCTGTTAGGATAGAAATATACCTAATCGCCTTGCTTGGTTACTATACAAGAATTATTAATGCGTTCTTGTTAATCCTAATTCCATAGGAATATAGGCGTTAGGTTATCTTGAATAGGCAAGTTGTACTTCGGGAGAAGGCTACGAGTAATATTAACCTTGTCAACCAATAAACTAGATAAATTAATTAGACGATTTAAGTGAAAAACTCAACGTGATTGTTAGCTAACCCATAGCTCTAGAATATTCACCCACATTGAATTTGTCTTTAAGCTTGTCGTTGTTTTCTTTAATCTCTTTGTTTGTTACTCTAGATTTATTTTAGTTAAATATTCATACGTTAGGATTCGCTTGAATAGATTAATTGTTTATTTTAATTTAGTTTATAGTTAATTACAAGTCCCTGTGGGTACGATATCTGAACTTACAATCCTATATTACTTGTCGACCACGTATACTTGCGTGTGCGTTTGGGAGCAACAAGTTTTTGGCGCCGTTGCCGGGGACTTAGAAATTAACTATTCTACAAGATTGAATTTTCACTTTTTTCTATTTAAGTTTTTATTTTTTATTTTTTTATTTGTATCTTAATTTAATATTTTATTATTTATTTTTTGACATGGCATCTTGGAATGATAATTGGTAGAATAGTGGTTATTCTTATTATGACGATCCTTGTCCATATTGTAAAGAACCACACATGTGGAAATATTGTCCATCTCAATCTAATGTGTGGAATTTTTGTAATGTGTGTGGTTGTCAAGGTGGCCATTGGGATGGTTGTCCTAATTCTTATTATCCTTCTCAGAGCTTTTATTGTAATGTTTCTAATAATGTTAATGAGTTTGATAGGAGCAAGGAAGTGGAGAATATGGAAAGTGTGCCTCGTATTATGGACTTGATGAGACAAGCACCGGAGCAACATAACATTATAGCCGAGCAACAAGATAAAATTCAAAAGGCTATGCAAAGGATTAGTGCAACACTCATGAGAATGAATGCTGAGGCGGAGGAAGTGGCTAAAGAGAGCGAGTTCCAACCAGAGGATGATTTTGAAGAAGCAGATATAGTGAGCTAATCTTGGCTAGAGGAACAAGCTCAACTGATAAAATTTCACGAGTTTATCTGTGATGGTCTTTCAAATATGACTGAACAACTGATAGAAGGAAGTACTGAGCTCGGGAAAGAGATAGACCAATTTGTCTCAGATATCCATGACCTGCAGGCTCAATTGAATAAAAAGGTTGTGGCGTCTGATGCCCTACAACCAATTTTTGTAGATACTGGCCAGTTTGTAGAGCGGAAAGAGGAATTCCAAGCATTCGACCAAAATATTATCAACGATGCCAAGGTTGACGAAGTGCGCAAAGTTGAGGATGTCAAAAATAATGCGGTTTTGGAGTTGAGGCGCATTGAACCTCATTCTATCCATTTTTCAACATTGTGTTTAGAGGGAGACATGGAGATAGAACCTTTGGAGAGATGTATAGTTGAAGAACCAGCCCCTTATATTCTAAAATTTGCAATGCCAAGGAGACAAAATGACATCCCTCACTTAAGGGGAAAGAAGTGCAAGATGTGATACCTATTGTTTGGTTCCTTTATTTTTACACCACCGCCCCAGGAACGTGAAAGAAAAATTGATGTAAAATTGGGGGCGCAATTTATATCCTCAAAATTGAAGGAAAAATAGTGAAAGTGATGGTGTCGTGCCACGACTATAAATAAGGCATTTGTTGGGAGGCAACCCAATTCTAATTTTTTTTCTTTTTATTTTTGTTTATTTTTTTTATTGTGTTATTTATTTTGTATTGTTGTTTTTGTATTTTGTAGGAGTACGAGCATGGAGTCAAAGCCAATAGGCATGTGAAACAACGAGCAGGTGGTTGAAACTAAGTGTGAGGTACCCACACAAAGAATCATACCTGGGGGAAGTCTGAGTACCCGTGAGCTGCTAATTCATCGGCCTTTGGCCTATCAGGGAGTCTCTTTTACCTTCTTGTTATTTATAGTGTGCATTGAGGACATTGCACAATTTTAAGTGTGGGGTGGAGGAGATTATTTGGGTGACTTTCTGTGCTATCCTAACTTAGTTGTAATATTCGTTCTTAGTGTAGTAAATTTTGTTAAAAAAAAAAAACAGAAAAAATAGAAATTCGGACTTTTCCTGATGATGTATTGGTAGACAACTTTCTTGAGGGATCAAGGCCCAATTAAAAAAAATTCCAAAATATTTTATTTTTGTTTCTAGTTAGTTTTAGTTAGGTAATAATCCCCCTTGATTTTTCTTTCTGCATCGGTTCTTTTCCAGGGGATGTAACTTGAACCGGGTAATTTTTTTATTTTTTAGGATTAGATTATTTTTCTTTATTTTAGGAGTAGAAAAAGAGGGAGAAGAGAACTTTTGTGCCTTATTTGATACTAGCATATTTAGGCCTGGGTTTGAGTAATACTTTCCTCTGAGTGCTTGAGTAGTGAATAAAATAGCGCACTTTCTGACACCTAAGCTCAGGGTTATGACTCTATATATAGCTTATTCTTATTTTGTCGTTCGCTATGATCTTGTCTGTCTTAGAATAGAATTGATCCATCTTGATTGATACTTGTGCCATGTATGGTGACGATATATTGCATATATTCCATGTTTTTCATCTTAGTCTAGAACTTGCCCTGCATGTTCTTGAAGCGAAATAAAAGTATTGCTCAGTTTAGAAGATGATAATAGGCTTTCTTGATATGTCTTGTGAATTTTAACATTTTCAGATATTTTACCACTAGTTAGCCCTTTGAGCCTGTAGCCTTTTGTTTGGAAGCCGTATTTTTGCCTTGATCCTTTTGTTGAATCCCTAGTTTTTGCACCCTGCTTCCTTGAACACTGTTGCTTAGACTGTGATATTAATTGATAAATTTAAAGAAAGGGATAATTAAGTGAAAAATGGTGACCAAAAATGGCTGAAAAGATTCTCTTGAAAGGAATATGACAAGAAAAAAATGAAAAAAAAATTTGCTTTGAGAAAAAAAATGAAACGGTCTTGATATGAGGAAATACTTGTGAAACAATTGATGAAGAGAGGGCTGAAAAATAAAAGTGAAGAAGAAAATAATGGGTGATTAAGTCAAAAAAGTGCAAAGTGCTTAGGGAAGTGTAAGTCACTATTATATAATTTCCTACCCATCCCTTAGCCAACATAACAACCTGTTAAAGTCATATTTGATTCTATTCAAGCATGCTTAATTAGTAGAGATGTACATAATGGGCAAGCCTATGGTTCTTTGTGCATACATGTGAATTCATTTGTGAGTGCAGGGTTGTTCTTTGATGCTAAGTCCTTAAATTATATTCATTCTTTAATTTGAGTGTATGGACTATTTATTCTTGTGAGGGCACGTGTTTCATGATAGATAGGTGATGTTATTAGCTTCTTTGACAGAGTAGGTGAGCGAGCTTAAATTTGGTAAATTAGAGTCCGTCTCTGAGGTTAGGAGGTTAGAAGTTTGTTGTTTGTTTGTGAGTTGTATATCTTGCACGATGATAAGGAAGTGTATATTTGATGGTTTGAGTTCCTATAGGGCCTAATTATTAGTATCTACCGAAGTGGTGATGTTTCAGGACTTGATTTATTGAGAGTGGGTTTAATGCTTACTCGAGAACGAGCAAGAGTCTATGTGTCGGGTGTTGATGTTCGGCCAAAAATGCATATATTTACCTATTGTTACCTCACATTATAGTACTTTTAATCGTCTTTTGAGTATTAGTTATATTATTTTGTGCGTAATATTATATTTTAACTGTGTAGGTATAAATTGGTGTGAAGATCAAGAGATTTAGAGCAAAATTAAATAAAACGCGAAAGAAAAAGAAAAAAAATTATATTAATAAAATAAGGGGGACACCCTAAGGATTTTGTCCCCCAAGTGGAGACAACCAATGAAATTAGAAATAAAAACAAAGATGAAAGGAGTTTAAGTTAACAAACGTGAAAAAACAATCTGTTTCCAGCGCCAGGACCAACGTTGGGCGCTAGCCTGGACGCTGTATTGTGGGGGTTTTCCTATTTTGTTCGGGATAAGTTTTTTTCGGTCCTATGCGATCCCAACTCGTATAAAAGGGGTTCTAAACCTAATTTGGAGGAAATCTAACATATTTTGAGGGATAATTCACGTGGAGGAACATACACCACGCTTGGAGGAGGCTTCTAACTAGTTTTTCTTCTCTTCTCTTCATTTAATCTTATAGTTTATTAGTTCTAGAGTTTTGGGTGCTACATGAACGTTGTAGTTAGAAGCTTGAACTGTTCTTATTATTTTATCATATTGGTTTATTTATTCAATCTTGCGCTTAATTATTTGATTGCTTGATTATCAATTGAGTACTATCTACGAATCTAGGATTGAACTGGGGAGAGGGAATTCTAGATTGCATATAAGGTTGAGTAGAGCGAGATCTTAACTCTTATGGGGAGCGGATTTGCGGTTAGGATAGGAATATACCTAATCGCCTTACTTGGTTACTATACAAGAATTATTAACGTGTTCTTCTTAATCCTAATTCCATAGGAATATAGGCGTTAGGTTATCTTGACTAGGCGAGTTGTACTTCGGGAGAATGCTACGAGTAATATTAACCCTGTCAACCAATAAAACAGATAAATTAATTAGACGATTTAAGTGGAAAACTCAACGGGATTGTTAGCTAACCCATAGCTCTAGAATATTCACTCACATTGAATTTGTCTTTAAGCTTGTCGTTGTTTTCTTTAATCTCTTTGTTTGTTACTCTACATTTATTTTAGTGAAATATTCATATGTTAGGATTCACTTGAACAGATTAATTATGTATTTTAATTTAGTTTATAGTAAATTACAAGTCCCTGTGGGTACGATATCTCGACTTACAATCTTATATTACTTGTCAATCACGTATACTTGCGTGTTCTTTTGGGAGCAACAATAGGTCTCGAGCAGAACTGAGTGGTACGAGGCCGACATCCAAGGCTCACCGAGGAGAAAAATGCCGTTAAACTACTCAGTGGGCAGAAAGAAGAAGAGATCAAGACCTCCGAGCTGAGCTAGCTGCGGCTTAGAAAGAACAAAGCGACCTGACCGAGCAGGTAATAAAAAACCTAGAAGTTCATGGCATCGGTTCGGGAGAGATGGCTAATAATTCGATCTCACAGGTCCAGTAGAAGCTCGGGGTAATCGAGCAGCTCTGTGGAGAGGTAGATGCGGTGAAGGCGGAGACCTTAGGGTGGAAGAAAAATGTGGACCGCCTTTCCTCAGAGAAGGAGGTTGCTCAAGCTCAGTTTTCCTCGGCTGAAAACCAGGTCCAGGGCTTAAAAGAGAAGAGATCGGTACATGCCAAGAAAATTGAGGAGCTCCAAGCTTGGTTGGCCACCGAACTTGCAATTGCTAAATCTGAGGTTGAGAAGGCCAAGGATGATGCTGAGGAAATCATGGTCGTTTACCGATTTGACGCTGAAGCCGCTCAAGCTCGAGCAAAGGAAGTTGCCGATGCTGCCCAAACTCGAGCTATTGGGTTTCTGAACTTTACAAATGTCAGTCTTGAAGGGAAACCCTCAAGGAGATCCATGCTTAAGGCTTCGATCTCAGTGATGAAATCAAAAATGCAAAAGAGCTCGAAGTTGACGCTAAGGCATTGGCCTCTTATGATGATGATGACGTCGGGGGCGTGAGCGGAGGGGATCCCGATGGTGAAGATGTAGCTCCTGGGGAAGATTAGTCACTTAAGATTTTTCTCTTTAAATTTTTGTATTGAACCTTGATTGGGCCATGTTGCCCTTGTAAATAAATTTTGATATATATATATATATATATATATATATATATATATAT
>MDKH01018317.1:0-12448 GCA_005239495.1 Nicotiana undulata
CTATCCAGTTGTACTTATTGATCAGTAGAGTAGCTTGTGATGTGTTGTGATATTCCGGGTTCTGGGTAAAGTAACTGTTAATGCCGAGCGGCGTCGACTCTAGTATGATTTATTTCACTTACTATTATTTTACCTGTTTTATCTAAATTTTGCTTAAGTAATAGGCTTACCTAGTCGTCTAGACTAGGTGTCGTCACGAGACCCAGTCGGAGGGAGAATTGGGTCGTGACACTACTATTGTATAGAAGTACCTGATCTCATATTTTGAAATTTTTTTGTCGGATTAAATTGGCATGCCATATTTTTTTGTTTTTTCTTTAAAATTTTTATGGCATTTTCATAGGCTTCTAATATGAGTTCTTCCAATTCATTCACCTGAGAAAATCTATTTTTACCAGTAGGGTTAAACAAAGTTCAATGCTTACAACGCCCAAAAAGCTTTGTGTGATGACCCAAAAGGTCATCCCGTATAATTTTAGCTAAATCTGTGTTTCGAGGCCATAAAAGCCTCCTTTTATCTCACTTCGATGTGCGTGCACAACCCGGACGCGTAGTCGGGAAACCGTTATGTGGAAAATTGATTGAATAAAGTTCACTTTGGTCAATATTTTTGGTAAACGGATCCAGACCCGTGATTTGACGGTCCCGAAGGGTCCGTAAAAAAATATGGGACTTGGGCGTATGCCCGGAATCGAATTTCGAGGTCCCAAGTCCGAGAAATGAATTTTTAAAGAAAATTATTTTCTGAAAAATATAAAGGCTTTTGAAAATAAAATTAAATGTGAAACTTGTGTTATCGGGCCCGTATTATGGTTCCGGAGCCTGGAACAGGTTCAATATATATTTTATATGAGTTATCCGTGAAATTTGGTAAGAAACGGACTTAGTTTGACGTGATTCAGACTAAAAATGGAACATTTGAAGTTTAAGAAGTTTTAAGAATTTCTACAGATTTTGAGGTTTAATTCGATGTGTATGATGTTATTTTGGTGGTTCAATTACTCGAATAAGTCCGTAGGATATTTTTGAGGTTGTGTGCATAATTGGTTTTGAGCCACGAAGGCTCGGGTGAGTTTTGGGTGGGTGTCGGAGTGCAAAACTTGGTGAACAATCTGGTGTAAAAATTATTTTCTGGTGTCCAGGTATTTTACCCTATGCGAGCGCACTCAAGGGAGTGCGAATGCACTGGGTTATGTGTGGGTTGGGGTTAGGGTAGTTTTAAGGAAGTGCGAACGCACCATATTGGATGCGATCGCGGAGGGCTAGGTAGGACTTACTATGCGAACGCAAGGACTGGGGTGCGAACACACAGAGGTAGGGGGGACCTGGGGGGAAGCTGAGGGTAAAATACCCTGTGCGAACGCGGCCCCTAAACCGCGAACGCACAGGCCTGTGAACATAAACCTCCGCGAACGTGGAGAGTTAATTTGCCCAGTTATTTTTAAATACCCAAAACAGAATCCATTACGGGAAATTGGCCATTTTTCACAAACTCCTTCTTCCCCACACCCCATAGGCGATTTCTGAAGAGCTCCTCCACCATAGCTTCATAGGTAAGTAATCCTAACTTCGTTTTCTTCCATTTTCATCCACATTTATTAGATTCTAGGCCTAAAATCATGGAATTAAAGGGTAGAAATTGGGGTTTTGGGTAAAGTTAGGGCTTTTTGATTATTTGGGAATTTGACCTCGTTTTGGGGTCGGATTTCAAAATAAATTATATATTCTGGCTCGTGGGGGAATGGGTGATCGGGTTTTGGTTCGAACCTCATGTTTTGACCAAGCGGGCCCGCGGTCGATTTTTGGAATTTTTTGGGAAGAATGTTGGTAAATCTATAATTAGGCATTGAGATTGAATTGTTGAGCAATTACTGATGTTATTGAGTCGATCATGTCTAGATACGATTGTTTCGGAGTCGGGTTCGAGAGGAAAAGCAGTGCTAGAGGCTTGATTTGGATTCTTGGAGCCGAGGTAAGTGTTTGGCCTAACCTTAGCTTGAGGGAATAAGTAGTGAGTCTTATTTGCTATGTGATATTCCATGTCCAACGTATAGGTGAGGTGACGAGTACCTATATATTGTGGTCAAGCATGCCCGTGAGTCGGATTTTTGTAACATATGTGGTTTTTATTGATATTCTCTGTGTTATGAAGTAATTGTCATTCTGGAAGTTATGCATTGAGGGTAATTCATGATGTAGAATACTATTGATTATTCGTTCGGTTGAAAATTATTTGTTCAGTTGTACTTCTGAGTGAGATTGGTTATAGTTGTGTCCCTTGCGGTGATGGTATAATTCTTGTTGAACATTTCCGTGCATTTAAGGCTTCTTATTGTTGAATTTTCCTGTCAAATTGTTGCTTTTATATATGTTATGCACAAGGGGACATTCCGTGCCGAGTGTTTTGTGAGGTTATGCACGAGGGGACATTCCATGCAGAGTGATTATTTATTTATGCACGAGGGGACATTCTGTGCCGAGTGATTTTTTATTTATGCACAAGGGGACATTGCCGAGTGATGTTTAATTTATGCACGAGGGGACATTCCGTGCCGAGTGATTATTTATTTATGCACGAGGGGACATTCTGTGCCGAGCGTTTTGTGAGGTTATAGCACGAGGGGACATGTTGTGCCGTTTCTCTTTATTTAATTGTTCAGAGTTGTTAATTCCTACTGTTATTTATACATTTCAGTTGTTATATTATTCTGTCATTTCAGTGAATTGTTTCCCTTTTTCCCCAACATGCTATCCCCATATTTGTGCCTAAATTGTTACTTCTTGTCTTTACTTCTCGATTATATTATTGAACTGCACAAGTATTTGTTATTTGTCGTGTCCTAGCCTCGTCACTACTTCGCCGAGGTTAGGCTCGGCACTTACTCAGTACATGGGGTCGGTTGTACTGATGCTACACCTGCACTTCTTTATGTTGTTCAGATTACGGTACCGGACCCAATGGACACTGAGCCAGGGAGTATCCTTTAGTCCACAGGCGACACCGAGGTAGTTCTGCAGGCGTCCGCAAGCCTTGGCGTCACCATCTATCTCTTTCCTTTTCTGTCTTTTCATGTATTTCCAAGACACTTGTATACATTTATTTCAGACCGTTATTTTTAGTAAATCTTAGACTGTCCGTGAGATTGTGATACCGGTTCTGGGGGTGTATTTATGGAAATTTCATGAGATTTATTTTTTAAGTTGTTGAACTTCTTATCTTCCACACTTTTATTTATAATTGTTCTAGTTTGTCACTGTTATTTCAACTGTCAATAATAAAGAAATAAATATAATAACCGTCTTGTCTAGCGGGTTCAACGTTAGACGCCATCACAGCCTAATGGTGGGATTTCGGGTCGTGACAAGTTGGTATCAGAGCACTAGGTTGCTTAGGTCTCATAATTCACGGACAAACTTGGTAGAGTCTGAGGGATCGGTACGGAGACGTATGTACTTATCCCCCAAAGGCTGCAAAGTTAGGAATGACTTCACATCTGTTCTACTCTGTCGCGCGATTCGAATTCTAAGTACTAATTGAGTTTCTATTCTATTCTCTTGTAGATGGCGAGAACGCATGCTTCCCCAGGTTCCGATCAGCAGCCCGATACTCCATTCACAGCTCCTACGAGGGGCCGAGGATGAGGACGAGGCCGGGGCAGGGTTCAGCCCAGAGCAGCAGCCCCAGTTGGACCAACTCAGGTCCTAGAGGGGTTCATTGCCACCCCGATACTTCAGGACACTCTAGTCCGCTTAGTGGGATTATGGAGAGCGTGGCTCAGGTCGGTTTTCTTCCTACAGCACCAGCCGTCTCTCAGGCTGGGGGAGGGACACAGACTCCTGCTACCCGCACACCAGAGTAGTTGGATCCTTAGTTCCAGACTCCAGCACCTCAGACAGCTGGAGTAGCTCAGCCGGGTATTGTGGCACCGGCAGTTGAGGGAGCAGCTATGTCTGTTCATGCCCTATGGAGATTATATCGGTTCACCAAGTTATTTCCTACTACTTTTACTGGTGCACCATCAGAGGACTCCCAGGATTACTTGGACAGTTTCTATGAGGTTCTTCGGAACATGGGCATCGTAGAGTCCAATGGAGTTGATTTTTCCACATTCCGTCTTTCTGTTACCACCAAGACTTGGTGGAGGGACTATTGCTTGACCAGACCAACTAGGTCTGCACCTTTGTCTTGGGCTCAGTTCTCCGAGTTGTTCTTGGGGAAGTTTCTTCCAGCTACTCAGAGGGAGGATCTTCGGAGGTAGTTTGAGCGTCTCCAGCTGGGATCTATAACTATTACACAGTATGAGACCAGGTTCATTACTTTGGCCTGGCATGCTATCATGATACTCCCCACAGATCGTGAGAGGGTGAGGAGGTTTATTGAGGGTCTAGCTCAGCCTATTAGACTTCAGATAGCCAGGGAGATCGGTACTGATATTTCATTCCAGGATGCGGCCAATGTGGCCATGAGGATTGAGATGGTCTTGTCACAGGGCAGTGGTCAGGGGTCATACAAGAGACCTTGTCATTTCGGTCGATTCACTGGTGCCTCATTTGGAGGCAGAGATTCTTTTGGTAGAGTTCATCCTCCTAGACCGTTCCAGTCGGCACTTCAGGTATCCCGCAGTGCACCATCAGCTCCTACTAGTGCACCGCCGCTTTAGAGCTTTCACGGTGGTCATTCTGATCGACAGGGTTAATTTCAGGGCCAGAAGACTCAGCCGCCGAGGTCTTGTTTCACTTGTGGTGGTATGGGGCACATATCCAGGTTTTCCCCCCGAGTTTTTGGTGGTTCTCAGTATCAGGGTTCCCATGCTATGGGTCCCGCATCAGGTGCACCCCCACCCCCTCAGCGAGCTAGGGGTGGAGGTCGAGGTGCTAGAGGTGGAGGCCAGATTATTAGAGGTGGGGGACAAGCTATGAGAGGTAGAGGTCAGCCCGCAGTAGGTCGATCCAGAGATGTTCAGGTTGGAGGGGCTCCGCCCCGATGCTATGCTATTCCTGCCAGGCCCGAGGCTGAGGCCTCTGATGTAGTCATTACAGGTATGGTTTCAGTTTGCAGCAGAGATGCTTCGGTTTTTTTTTATCCGGGTTCTACATTCTCCTATGTGTCTTCATACTTTGCTCCTTATCTGAGTATGCCCCGTGATTCCCTGAGTACTTCTGTATATGTGTCTACACCGGTGAGTGATTCCATTGTGGTTGATCGAGTCTACCGTTCATGTTTAGTGGTTATTGGTAGTCTTGAGACTCGTGTAGATCTTTTGCTTCTTGATATGGTCGACTTTGATCTTATATTGGGGATGGATTGGTTATCTACCTATCATGCTATTCTGGATTTCCATGCCAAGACAGTGACCTTGGCCTTACAAGGAGTACCTCGTTTGGATTGGAGAGGGACTCCTAGTCATTCTTCTGGTAGAGTTATTTCTTATATGAAGGCTCGGCGCATGGTCAAGAAGGGTTGTTTGGCCTATTTGGCCTATGTTCGTGATTCTAGTGCTGAGGTTCCTTCTATGGAGTCTGTGCCCAGTTTCCAGAGGTATTCCCTGCTGACCTGTCGGGTATGCCACCTGAAAGGGATATTGACTTTTGCATTGACTTGGCTCCGAACACTCAGCCCATTTCTATACCGCCTTATTGTATGGCCCCGCAAGAGTTGAAGGAGTTGAAGGATTAATTGCAGGATTTGTTGGATAAAGGCTTTATTAGGCCTAGTGTTTCTCCTTGGGGTGCCCCGGTGTTGTTTGTTAAGAAGAAAGATCTCTCAATGAGGATTGATATTGACTACCGGCAGTTGAACAAGGTTACTATCAAGAATAAGTATCCCTTGCCGAGGATTGATGATCTATTTGACCAGCTTCAGGATGCTACAGTGTTTTCCAAGATAGACTTGAGATCTGGTTACCATCAGTTGAGGATTAGGGCGTCTGATGTCCCTAAGACGACCTTTCGCACTCGTTATGGGCATTATGAGTTCTTGGTGATGTCATTTGGGTTGACAAATGCCCCCGCTGCTTTTATCGAGTTGATGAACCGAGTGTTCAGGCCCTATTTGGACTCGTTCATGATTGTTTTCATTGATGATATTTTGATTTACTCTCGCAGCCGAGAGGAGCACGAGCAGCACCTTCGAGTCGTCCTCCAGACTCTGAGGGATATTCAGTTGTATGCCAAATTTTCTAAGTATGAGTTCTGGTTGAGTTCAGTTGCATTTTCAGGCCACGTTGTGTCGGTAGAGGGTATTCAGGTGGATCCCAAGAGGATTTTAGCAGTCAGAGATTGGCCTATACCCACCTCAGCTACGGAGATTCGGAGTTTCTTGGGCTTAGCAGGTTATTATCGCCGCTTTGTGGAGGGCTTTTCATGTATTGCAGCCCCAATGACCAGATTGACTTAGAAGGGTGCCCAGTTCAGGTGGTCAGATCAGAGTGAGGCGAGCTTTCAGAAGCTCAAGACAGCCTTAACCACGACACCGGTGTTAGTTTTGCCCATAGGTTTAGGGCCATATACCGTGTATTGAAATGCTTCACGAGTTGGACTTGGTGCGGTGTTGATGCAGGATGGCAAGGTTATAGCCTATGCTTCTCGTCAGTTGAAGGTTCACGAGAGGAACTATCCAGTTAATGATTTAGAGTTAGCAGCCATAGTCCACGCGTTGATGATTTGGAGGCATTATCTGTATGGGGTGCCATGTGAGGTGTTCACGGATCATAAGAGTTTGCAGTATCTATTCAAGCAGAAGGAGTTGAATATGAGGCAGAGAAGATGGTTGGAGCTGTTAAAGGACTATGACATTACCATCTTATATCATCTGTGGAAGGCCAATGTGGTGGCCAATGCCTTGAGCCGGAAGTCAGCCAGTATGGGTAGTCTTGTTTATCTATCAGTCGGAGAGCAATCACTTGCTTTGAATGTTCAGGCTTTGGCCAACCGGTTTATGAGACTGGAGGTTTCTGAGATTGGCAGTGTTTTGGCCCACGCTGTGGCCCGTTCTTCATTGTATGATCGTATTCGGGACATGCAGTATGATGATCGTCATTTATGTATTCTTAGAGATACGGTCCGGCACGGAGGTGCCAAGCAGGTCACGGTAGATGATGAGGGAGTTTTGAGGATTCAGGGTCGTATTTGTGTACCGTATGTTGATGGTATTCGTGAATTGATATTGCAAGAGGCCCATAGTTCCCGGTATTCCATTCATCCGGGCACCGCAAAGATATACCAGGACTTGCGGAAACATTATTGGTGGCGGAGGATGAAGAAGGATATTGTAGCATATGTAGCTTGGTGCTTGAACTATCAGCAGGTTAAGTACGAGCACCTGAGGCCCAGTGGTTTGATGCAGCAGATTGAGCTTCCCGAGTGGAAGTGGGAGAGTATTACCATGGATTTCGTAGTTGGGCTCCCACGGACTCAAAGGATGCTTGATGCAGTGTGGGTCATTGTGGATAGGCTGACAAAGTCAGCGCACTTCATTCCAGTATCAGTTTCGTATTCTTCAAAGAAGTTGGCAAAAATCTACATTAGGGAGATTGTTCGATTGCATGGTGTGCCCGTGTCCATTATATCTGACCGAGGTACCCAGTTCACCTCCCATTTCTAGAGAGTATTCTAGCGTGAGTTGGGCACACAAGTAGATTTGAGCACAACGTTTCATCCTCAGAGGGACGGGCAGTTCGAGCGTACTATTCAGATTTTGGAGGATATGTTGCGGGCATGTGTCATTGACTTTGGAGGTTCATGGGACTAGTTTTTTCCTTTAGCTGAGTTTTCCTACAACAACAACTATCAGTCGAGAATTCAGATGGCTCCTTATGAGGCGTTGTTGGTAGGCGGTGTCGGTCGCCAGTCGGGTGGTTCGAGCCGGGAGAGGCTAGATTGTTGGGTTATGAGTTAGTCCAAGATGCCTTGGACAAGGTGATGGTCATTCAGGATAGACTTCGTACAACTCAGTCCAGGCAGAAGAGTTATGTGGATCGCAGAGTTCGAGATTTGGCATTTATGATAGGAGACCTGGTTTTTCTTCGGGTGTCGCCCATGGAGGGCGTGATGAGGTTCGGAAATAAGGGCAAGTTGAGCCCTAGGTAAATTAGTCCATTTGAGATTCTTGATAAGGTAGGGGAGGTGTCCTACAGACTTGCTTTGCCATCGAGTTTATCATTCGTGCATCCGGTGTTTCATGTATCTATGCTTCGGAAGTATGTTGCCGATCCCTCTCATGTACTTGACTTCAGCGGTGTCCAGTTGGATAAAGATTTGACTTATGAGGAGGAGCCGATAGCAATATTATCTTGGCAGGTTCGTCAATTGAGATCGAAGATTTATCCTTCGGTTCGTGTTCATTGGAGAGGTCAGCCTGTTGAGGCAGCTACCTGGGAGTTCGAGTCCGATATGCGGAGCCGATATCCCTATATTTTCCCCGATTCAGGTACCTTTCTATGTCCGTTCGAGGAAGAACGTTTGTTTTAGAGGTGGAGATTGTGATGACCCAAAAGGTCATCCCGTATAATTTTAGTTAAATCAATGTTCCGAGGCCATGAAAGCCTCCTTTTATCTCACTTCGATGTACGTGTCAGCCCGGGAGCGTAGTCGGGAAGCTATTATGTGGAAAATTAATAAAATGAGGATTTTATAATAATTAATTGAATAAAGTTGACTTTGGTCAACATTTTTGGTAAACAGACCAAGACCTATGATTTGACGGTCCCGTAGGGTCCGTAGGAAAATATGGGATTTGGGCGTATGCCCGGAATCGAATTCCGAGGTCCCAAGTTCGTGAAATGAATTTTTAAAGAAAATTATTTTCTGAAAAATATAAAGGATTTGGAAAATGAAATTTGATGTGAAATCTGTGTTATCGCGCCCGTATTATCGTTCTTGAGCCTGGAACAGGTTCAATATGTTTTATATGAGTTATCTGTGAAATTTGGTAAGAAACAAACTTAGTTTGACGTGATTCGGACTAAAAATGGAAAATTTGAAGTTTAAGAAGTTTTAAGAATTTCTATAGATTTTGAGGTTTAATTCGATGTGTATGATGTTATTTTGGTGGTTCCATTACTTGAATAAGCCCGTAAGATGTTTTAGAGGTTGTGTGCATAATTGGTTTTGAGCCACGAGGCCTTGAGTGAGTTTCGGGTGGGCGTCGGATGTCACGACCCAAAATCCTAACAGGTCGTGATGGCGCCTATCGTGAAACTAGGCTAGCCAACACTCAAAATTTTCACGTTTTCTTTTCAAATATCTCAATTTGTTTTCAGGAATTCATAACACGCATATAAATTTTGAAATCTTTAAACAAAACAATCAAGCGAACAGTCTACAACCGTCCCCAAGACCCGGAGTCAACATGTTATGAGCATCTTCGAACTAAACTAACTCTGCTATTGTCATAGACAAAGTCTAGGAATAATATATTAATACTAAATATGGAAGGGAACTGGAGAAGTTGCGGACGCTGGACAACTACCTCGAAATCCCGTAAGCTGCTGATAACGAACTCGGACGACTACTGCTCTGAATCAATACCTGGATCTGCACACAGAGGTGCAGGGAGTAATGATGAGTATGCCAACTCACTAGTAATGAAAATAAATCACAGTCTGAGAAATAAGAAACACACATAACAGATACATCAATTCACCAAAAGCAGTAAATCACCAAGTCACCATAAGTATTCATCAAATACATAAGTTCAAAAACCAATTTCCAGAAATCCGTTGAAACAAGTATAATTTTTATATATCTCAATAAAACTCTCAGTAAAAATCAGTTAAAAAAACGAAGTGAATCGTAGTAAAAAACTTAGTAAATTTTTTCATAAATCTGCCCCTCGGGCCATAATCATTTCTCATAACAATCTCAGTATCAGCCCATCAGGCAACCTCACAATCACTCAATATTAGCCCATCAAGCAACCTCACAGTTAGGGGTGTTCATGGTTCGGTTTGGATCGGTTTTTCTCTAAAAAGAAACCAAACCAAGTAAGTCGGTTTTTCAAATATTAGAACCAAACCAAACCAATTAAGTCAGTTTTTTCTTGATTCGGCTTATGTCGGTTTTTTGGTTTTTTCGGTTTTTTTGGTTTTTTGTCAGATTTTTCTTAAATATAAGACATATACTACCAAACACATATTTCGGCGACCACATTTTCAACGTGAAACTATCAAATCAATTTCTCTTTGAGAAATCTATTATTTATTAAAATATATTGATGATAATTGAATCAAATAGTGATGAATAATTTAAGAACTCAATTAAAAATATATTTTTTTTAACATGAAATGGATTCTTACACTTAACAACAGAAAACTACCAATCAAACTAGAATATAAAGGTAAAGAACTATACTAAAAGTGCAAATGATTAACATTCACCATAAAACTTTTGAACTTAGTATAAAAATATACATATAGATAGATATAATAATAAATTTGAAATCACTACTCCTAGAGTCGGTTTGGTTCGATTAGTTTTTGATTAAAACCAAAACCAAACAAAATTTTGATCAGTTTTTAAAATTCAAAACCAAAACCAAACCAAACCAAAAAGTATCAGTTTTTTTGGTCGGCTTTGTTTGGATTTCGGTTTGGTTCGGTTTTTCGGATTTTTATGAACACCCCTACTCACAGTCACTCAGTATCAACCCATCATGCAACCTCACAGTCACTCAATATTAGCCCATCAGGCAACCTCACAATAACTCAATATTATCCCTGCGGGCAACATCACTCAGTAGGTACCTGCACTCACTGGGGGGTGTGTACAGACTCCGGAGGGGCTCCTACAGCCCAAGCGCTATAACTAGCCACATCATGGCATAAATCACTCACAATATTGGCCCTCGGCGTCTCTCATATCATATCATCCTCACAATATTGGCCCGCAACCTCACTCAGTCAGACACTCTCAACATGCCCTTCAGGCCATAAATATATCGGGTTCTCGACCCAAAAACAATGTTTCATTTTCAATAAATAGTATCAAAATACTCTGAGTGTCAAAACAATTATCAAGAAAAGACTGAGTGAAAATCATAACATATCAAGTGAGGAAAATAGTAAGAATATCCCCCAAGGGGTAAACAGATCGGCACTAGGCCCCAAACATGGCTTACAGCCCAAATCATATCAAAATATATCAATACTATTAAGCATAGCCTTAAAAATCGGTTTCGCAACTCAATAGTTTCCTAAATAGGGAATATATTTCCAAAGTTCCAATCTTTGCATTCCAAAACCCGTGAAAGGGTGCAGAGTCTGGGATTTCATACCCTCAGGACAAGATTTAGAGACATTACTTACCTCAAACTAGCTCGAAAAGCTACTTCGCAATGCGCTTGCCTCTCGAATCAACTTCCGAGCGCTCCAAATCTATAAAGGTCGGATCTTTATTATCAGATTATGCTTAAGGAATGAATTCCAATTGAAAAATACTAATTTTTAGCTCAAAATCCGAAATTGGTCAAAACCCGACCCCCGGCCCGCATCTCGGAACTCAGAAATTTTTATAACAAAATGTTCATCATAATCTCACGAGTCCGTACATATAAATAACTCTAAAATCGAAGTTCGTTTGACCCCTCAAATCGATCCCTAAATGTATCATAATCTCAAGCCCTAACCCCATCTTTTTCTACTGATTTTCATGAATTAAACACTGATATTATGTTCCTTAGTCACCCATAATCGGGTTGTTGGGTCCAAGATACTTACCTCAACGAAGAACAATGATTTCCTCTCTTCAAAAGTCGCCTCAAAGCTCTTTCCCGTTCAAAAAATGGTGTAAAAAGGTTAATGGTCGCGAAAGGGTTTAATTATATACTGTTCAGGTCCGTACACTGTGCGATCGCGGCTCCATCTGTGCGTTCGCAGTGAACAAAATTTACCAGCCCTTATTTAACCCTATGCGATCGCGGCCTCCTTTATGCGATCGCATAGAACAAATTTTCCAACAGCCTTCTCCAACTCCTCCGGATAGCCTCTAGTATAATGGTCATAACTTTTTGTACAAAACTTCAAATTCCAATTGGCTTAACTGTCTGAAAACTAGACATCAAGAGCTACAACTTTTAGTTTTGGGTCATCTTCAAATTCTTTATAGAAGTTATAAGCTTCCAAAGTTGGGACAGTGCAGCAGAAATTTTACTCCGTGCGATCACGGGAAGCCTTGTGCGATCGCATAGCACAACTAGATTTTTCCAAATTTTCTCTGTGCTAATGCATCCAGATCAATGCTATCGCACTGTACACCCCTGAAGCCAAAAACCAGTAACTAGAAATGGTCTGAAACCACCCGACACTCACCCGAGACCCTCGATCCCTCAACCAAAACATACCAACACAGCACATATAATCATTCAAACTTAGTTTCATCCTCGGAACACCAAAACACAAAAATCACATCGGATTCAAGCCTAAGAACTTTGAAATTTCTAAAATCCACCAAC
>ML245294.1:0-13556 GCA_005239495.1 Nicotiana undulata
TATATATATATATATACTCTTAATCTCAAGAGCTCTCCTGCCCACATAACCTCATTACTACGCAGAAACTCAACACATAGAAAATTTATCGAGCCATTTCACAACTCCCAAGCCGATTCTGCTCGCACCGAACCAGGCTATATACACCACTTTTCTCATAACACCCAAGAGCTATCGTCATAGCCGGGACAAACACCCTACAATCCACAACCAACTAAATCGAACGCCTTCCAGGCGTAAATTCTCAAATAAGCAACGTTACACTTCCTTATACTTGGTCTGAATCTTCAATCAATCAGGTGACTACAAGTCACACTTATACAATCTTCCTGTGGCCATGATCCCACGTCCTTCCACACAAGGTAACAAGTCTGCACATCCATACCACCAACCCCACTAACACTGTAAAACAAATTAAGAACCCATAACCAGGGTGAAATCCCCTTTCAACAAACACCGATCTCAGGTGACACTGAAGACAACACCAACTTACTCTTAAATTTCAAATCCCTTTTTCTTGCTCATCCGATATCATGACATCATTGCTTACACCAGACCGCAATCAGTATCCTTACTTCCCAATTCCATACTGCTTAGTGCACCTGACATGCCAATATGAAATAGCGCAAGAATTCCATCATAACTCCTGAATCATTAATAGGGCGAACACTTCATCATATAGAAACCTTTTTCTTACCTCAATTCAGGAGAGCCATAACAATATACAAGTGAATTCTCACAATCACCTTACATGCAAATCCTTAAGTAGTGGCCTATACCACCATAAACCTTCCGGGATCCGCCTACACCTGACAGGCCACAATACTTGAATTCTTCAAAATATAATTTATTATGACGGCCGACAAGCCTCGCACACACCGGCACAAACCACACGCATAACTCAATCACACTGAAGGAACTGATCACTGCCGCACATGTATCATTCCAATCATCGCTAACCAATCTATCTTCTTTTAATCATCCTTAATTGCCTCAGAAACAATAGTAACCCCATTCAACTCATAAAAAACTCAATCCTCACTCATCCCGAGTGGCCTTGACTCACGAGACCATGCTTTCTTAATCCCACAAACCGTCTCATACCCTCCTGATAAAACACCCCGGAGTTTATTTCTCTCACTCCTCCAATACTCTTCTGCACGCTGAAAATAACATAGAACACTCCAACCATTTTCCCTTTCTCCAAAATTACGCTGCAAAAGCTTGATTCTTAGTCATATCGCTGCCTTTAACCCTTAACACCGCATTCTTTAACTTTCGAATTCATTAGGACCGCTATTGAGAGTCACCCACTCTGACTGGCCCCAAATATAATCAACTCCAAGGCTCTTCTAGCACATGAACACCCCTCTCAATGAAGAACGTGACCGAGTCACTACCCTTACAACTCGCCTATGCCTTAAGCATAAATTCTGAATCTCCCAAAACCTAACCCTGGTCCAATAGGACCAACTTTTGCACATATTTATCAAATCTCATGCTCAATTTCCACTTTATTCCTTAGCTGTAATAACTTGCCATTACGCCAATAATCTGCAACCCCACGAGAAGATAACCCTGCAATCCCAATTGCAGGCGGTGAGACTCTCCCACTTAGCCTGAAGCTACTCCTTGCACCACTCTGGAACCTACCGAAATTCTTTCTTCATTGCTGACATGACCTTGCTCAACCAACCCGTCAAATTCTTCTAAATCCTCCTGTTAGCACTTCCTGAATACTCAAATTCTCTAGCATCATTCACATATTCGGCCTCCTACCGAATCGCCACTAGAATTCCTCGCAAAAACATGCCAACCACACAACCGCTAACCTACTCACCGAAGATAACCCACCTATGGAAACTACCAACTGACACCTTCCAACGACGCAGTACTGCACAATCTCTACGACATCAATACCCCATCCTACACCCTTCTTCATTTACCACTTTACTAGTCCGTCTGCTCCTTATGGACATCTATTAAATGTGCGACAATATCTTCTAATTCACCATTATGTTGTCGCTCTCCCACTTTGGTCAAACTCCCCCTCTACGCGACTGCTCGACTTCCTCTTCTTACACCTGGCCTCCTAGAAATGGAACTACCGCCTTGCACTTCTCACATATCTTCCTTTATCGTATGCTGCCCGATTGCTGCCTCAATTCAATATCATTCTCTGTAGCTCTTAAACCAGCAGTTCACCACGACTTCAAACTCTCCGAAGATCATCTTTCAAGAGCTGCCTTCATTATCAATACTCCAGCACTGCACCACCGCACCTCACGGTCTCTGACAGCCGCTTCTTCAATACTTCTTCACATTACTCTGACCCCATGCAACCAAAGAAACCATAGCACCGACAAACTTAACACATTCCATTCTGTTAATGACGACGATATCACATCATAGGTGAATGTTCCACCTCACTTGAAAACACCAAGTCTTACTACTTTATCAATCCAAAACCTGACCATTTATAGTTCAATTGCCTTTCCTCCGCCGGATCTAAAATGCTGAAATCTCAAAATCACGCTCTGAGAAGACCTCCTTTCAAGTCATTCATTTCCCCTACATATGGGCAAGCATCCTACCATCACACCCACATCGCGTGATAAACAATCGTAAGCATCATCATTACTTGAGCATAGCCTCAAGGCTCTCATAAACACATCTACTGAGCTGAAACAACATATTATCCTTCTGCAGGGCAACAACAACAGCCCCAGCCAATTATGCATGGAAAATATCACGCACCCTATCCGTAGAACCATTTCAATTCCTCGAATTCCTGATTCATAGCAAGCGCTTCGCGACGCGTAAGATTGAGTAGGAAGAAACATAGGCATAAGCCTTAAAGGAATCAAATCTCACTATGAGGAATCAAGAAGGGAAGTACTCATAACATCCCTGTAGCCTCTCGAACATAAGTACAGACGTCTCTGTACCGATCCGCATGACTCTACTAGACTTGCTCATGACTCGTGAAACCTAAAGGAACCTAGAGCTTTGATACCATGTTGTCACGACCCAAAATCTATTAAGGTCGTGATGGCGCCGGACACCACCGTCAGGCCAGCTAATCATTAATTAGTTGAAATAAATTCTTGTTTTAACATTTTTTCGAAATCGTTACCTCTCACTTACAACCCAATGAGAGAATAAAAATTTATTAAATAAATACGACAGGTAAATCATTAAATTTATTAAATTAAATCCCAAACACCTCCCAGAACCCGGTGACACAAGTACATGAGCAATTTCTAAGAACTTTACAATTACTACAAATCTTGTCCGAAATACAAATTGGACAAGGAATAAAAATGAAAATACAATACATAGAGAAAGGCTCTGCCGGCTGCGGGTCGCCTCCGGTTGTTGCAGCTCGTCTAAGTCTCCAATTCAGCCATACTGCTGTGAAAGTACCTGTGCAATAAAAATGCATAGAAAGTGTAGTATGAGTACGAAAACAACGTGTACTCAGTAAGTATCCCGCCTAACCTCAGAGAGGTAGTGACGAGAGGTCGAATTAGACACTTGCTAGAAGTCAATTTAATAAAAATAAAGGGAGACACGGAGCATGAATGTCACAGAAGATTTAACAGGTAATGATAGGAAACAACAACTACTTCTCACATTTCTTTTCCACTTTAAACTCTTCGTCAAATCAGTTGCAAATTTCATAAATTCCAGGCCAGTAAGAAGTTCAAAGATCACAAGAAGTACGCAGTAATATCATGCGCAAACAATGTTGAGGGTCGAACGGCCTGAACCAACAATAAATAAATGTGCACAGTCGAACGGCTCGAACCATAGATGCATCTATTACCCCCGCTCGCAAACTAACCTGAGACTCGGGTCAAATATAAAAAATAGAGTTACCCTGCTCGCGAACTAACCTACGACTCGGGTCAAATATAAATAATAGAGTTACCCCGCTCGCGAACTAACCTTCGACTCGGGTCAAATATAAATAATAGAGTTACCCCGCTCGCGAACTAACCTTCCACTCGGGTCAAATATAAATAATAGATTTACCCCGCTCGTGAACTAACCTGCGACTCGGGTACCCATATAGATACACACATTCAAGTAATACCTCAGGAATTCACCAGAATATTTACATAACCAAGAAAAAGGTAAATTCTCTTTTTAAGTGATTAAGATAACGAAGTTCAACCTACCTAAGTAGCCATTTCAAGCTCAGTGATGTTAGACAGTCTCGTTTTATCATCACGGTACAAGTACACCAAGTAGAGCATGCTAGTGGGTCCTAGGCTACCCGGACATAAGCATAATAGTAGCTACGCACAGACTCCCGTCACCTCGTGTGTACGTAGCCCCCAAAATAGTAACACATATTTGAGTAATTCACCTATGGGGACAATTCCCCCTCACAAAGTTAGAAAGGAGACTTACCTCGCTCCGAAATTCCATAACCGGCTCCCAAGTCCTTCCGATGACTCCAATTGATGCGCAACGTCCCAAAACTAGCCAAATAATGGCAACCCAATGAAAATATACTCTAATATTTGTTAACAATTCAAATTATATAAACTCCCATCTCCGCTCAAGGAATTGACCAAAATGCCCTCAGTCTCACGTGCCCGGATTCCGAAATTTCTTGGAGATAATCTCTATCCATAGCTTGACTAGCTCAAATATACAATTTACTCAATTGTTCATGCTCAATTCGTGGCAAAAATCCAAATTACAAATTTCTAGGTTTTTCCTCCAAAAATCCCAATTTCCTACTAATTTCCATGTCAAATTCCATGCAAGATCAAATATTTAACTTAGGAATGGGAAGGAATCACTTACCTTGCGATGCTTGATGAAAATCCCCTCTTGAAGCTCCTCAAAATCGCCCACACCAAGAAAGAAATGAGAAGAAATGGCCAAATTCCCGTTTAAAATATCACACTGCCCAGGCAACCCTCCTATGCGATCGCATAACATGCTCCGCGATCGCATAGGCCAACTATGTTGCCTCCCAAATTCCTTTTGTGCGTTCGCAAGGGCCAAACGCCTCACAGCCTCCAAATGTACACTGTGCGATCGCAACTCCAACCCCGCGATCGCATAGGCTTTAAACTTGTAGCCCAGCCTTTCCTCCTCCGCGATCGCATTGCATTCCTGCGATCGCATAAGCAAAACTCTAGATCCCTTGAATCTCTTCTCCGCGATCGCACTCATACTTATGAAATCGCATAGACCAAGAATCCAACCCTGAAATTTCTTCTTCGCGATCGCACAACATGGACCGCGATCGCATAACCGTACACCAAAAGACAGCAGCAGCAAAACAGAGAAAAATTGTCCGAATTCACCCCGAAACACACCCGAGGCCCCCAGGACCCCGTCCAATCACACGAATCAGTCCCATAACATCCCACGGACTTGCTCGAGGCTTCAAATCACATCAAACAACGCCGAAATCACGAATCGCACTAAAATTCAAACTTTATGAACTTGAAATTTCAAACTTCCGCCTCCGATGATGAAACCTATCAAATCACGTCTGATTGACCCCAAATTTTGCACACAAGTCATATTCGACATTACGGGCCTGCTCCAACTTCCGAAATCTCTTTCCGACCCCGATATCAAAATTTCCACTTCCGGTCGGATTTCTCAAAAACCTTCAAATTTCTATCTTTAGCCAAATGACTTCAAAATAACCTACGGACATCCGAATTCACTTCCGATCGCGCGCCCAACTCTAGAATCACCATACAAAGCTATTACCATGCTCGGAATCCCAAACGGACATCAATATCACTGAAATGTGCTTCAAGACAAACTTAGGAAGTTTCTTCAAAAATGCTGACTTCCACAATATACGCCGAAACGCTCCCGGTTTATCCAAAACTCGATCCGGACATACGCCCAAGTCCGAAATCATCATACGAACCTGGTGGAACCTTCAAATCCTGATTCGGAGTTCATTTACTCAAAATTCCGATCTTAGTTGATTCTTCCAACTTAAGGCTTCCGAAATAAGAATTTTCTTTCCAAATCCACCCGAACTTCCCGAATTTAAATTTCCGACCATACATACAAGTCATAATACCTGAAACGAAGTTGCTCATGACCTCAAACTGCTGAACGACACTCTATAGCTCAAAACGACCGGTCGGGTTATTACATTCCGGTCATTCCCCTTTTGACCACTTGAATCTGGACATATGTTTAGCCCATATACAGCATGACCAAGTCTATATGGGTCCTATTAGCCAAGATTCCCGGCCAATCTTCGATTTCTGTCAAGTGTCAACTAGGGTTTGAATATTTCCTTGTTCCTTATCGATTCTTGACTAATACTTTCCTTTTCTGTGTTTGACTACTTTTTTTCCCTTTTTCTGTTTAATCTGACACGTTTCCCTATTTTTTGCCTTAAATATGTCTCTAATTGATTTTTTGGTATGATATTTTCCTTATTCTCTGTTTGATCATCTGTAGTCCTTTATTTTTGGTATTATTTGCGTGATTCCCTATTGATTTACTGAACCCCTTTGTTTTATGCCCTAAAAACTGATTCTAATTGATTCTAGAATATCTTTTCTTATTTGTGTCTGAATAATTTGTTTTCCATGTTTACTTGTTCGACTTATGCACTATATAAACCCCTCCCCCATTCCCCTTTGAGGTCAGACTTTGAATCGCTATAATCTCACTAAAATTTAAAGCTTTATTCTGTCATTTCTTCATTATCTCGTTATATACTTTGGTTCTTGGCCGGCTGAAAGCCAAGGCCACTAAATTCTGGGTTCTTGCTTCTCGTTGATTTTCATAACACTGTGGACTTTTATTCTTTCTTGTATTTTCGTTTAACTGGTGAGTTACTAAACCTTTGTAATTTCGTTCCTATGTATCTGCAACTTGCATATGTTTTCACTTCTGAAGTTCATAACTTAATGTGTTGTTGGGTTACTCTTGTGTGCAATTCTATTTGCTTTACCTTAGTTTTAGGTCTCTTTAACATTTGACTTCATAATGTTGCTAGTTTGAAATATGCCTAAGCTTAATTCGAGTAATTAAGATTCTCTTAATTCCGTTTAGCCAATGTGTTATAAACTACTAATGTGTGTGACCTTTGCACTTGTTAGCATCTCTTTGGTGTTTAGTTATGCTTAAGGTTGACCATTCTGTTATTTGAATATGCTCCATCTGCATAATTTGGACTACCTTTAGTTAATTGGTCTATTAGGTCAGACCTGAATGCTTACACTTACTGTATGACATGGGTTTATCTTCCCTTTATGTTCTAAATCTCTATAATGGTAATCTTGCATGTAGTATGTTTTAATTCGGTGTCAAGATCCTGTTCAATCAACCATGACTAGTTCCTAATTAATATACCCTTCAACAAGTTATGGCTCACTTGATTCACCAGTAGTTGTCATAATTTGTGCTACCCTACCATGTCTAAAGGTTGTTCTGCTGCTTGGTGTGAAGTTAACATTGTTATCTTATGACACTGGGATATATACCTAGTATAATTTGAACCTTTAGGTTTTCACTTATTTGGTATTATGTATCGATGCATGATGATCTTTGTCAATCCTACAAACTGGTTAATGCTAAGTGTTGAACCTGCTTCTAAGTCTTTATTAAGTTTTTTTTAAAATCATGTGACTTGTTCGATTATCTGCTCTATATGCTCAATTTGGTCATGTCTGTTTAAATTATAAAGTGTATCCCTGAATTCATGTCTGTCAACCTTGGTCCACTCTCTTTCACTTGTTACCTGGGCTTTTTTGAATTCTCATTCTTAGCCAACTAAAAGCCAAGGCTACCTAGGTTCTATCATTTCCCTCCCTAATGTGAGCACTGCTCGGGGTCCAATTGAGACCCTTGTGAACTCTGACACACTAGTATTTGGCCCTTCGTCATTCCTTGAGTGTCCTCTATTAACCTCCCTAGTGTGAGCACTGCCCTGGGTTCTTGAAGACCTTGGGAACTCTGACACACTAGGGTCTTGGTTCTTTTCCACTTTACTAATTGCTCAAACTTTGCCTTTTACCTATTGGATGAATCAATTGGTTTCTGGCTGCTTTATGTAAATGAAGATATGAGTTCTGGACTGTTGTAAAACTATGTGGACCTGAGGTTGAAGGCCTGACCTGGCTGGGTATATTTTTGGGCATGTCTTAAGCTCACTATAGCTACTCTGAAATTTTGTAATTCACTTCGTTCATTGGACTTGTAATAATATTGTAATAATAATTGGGGTATTAGTAAAATTAGGAAAAGGAGGTTTATCTTAATACTTGCATTGAAATGGGTAGAAATACTGCCTATAGGTGTTTGCTTTGCTGAAATATGTTCTGCTACTGTGTGTGTTAGATAACTTGCCTGTAGGTGTTTAATACGTTTAATCTATTCTGCTTCTACATGTTGGATATCATGCCCATAGGAAATTAAATGATCAATGTATCAATGTGCATTACAACATATTCATTAGGTGCTATAGGATTTTGTTAATTCACGTGCTACGTAATCTGCAATTTAGAAATCATGCCTATAGGGTTAATTGGTTAACATGTTGTTCACTTAATAAACATGCCTATAGGATCTAATATCAGTCTTAATTATTTATTATAGAAATCATGCCTATAGTATCTAAAATCAGTTTTAATTATTGATTATCCTGCTCGCTTCCTTTAAAGTGCTAATGTTGAACTTTCAACAATGTGTCATTGCAACTATTAGAAAGCATGCCTATAGGATCCAACTAAGCAATTCTGAATATTCTCCAGTAGTTACCATTGCCAATTACTGCATAAATCACCTAGATATCATGCTTATAGGTTTAACCGCATATAATCCATAATCGGTAAGCAACTGCGTAGTCACTTAGAAGTCGTATTTAAAAATTGTACCTCGCGTATGAAACTGTCTGCATATCTAAAAATCTAGAATCACATAGAGATCATTTCAATAGGATTTAATAACTTTAACTCGTCTCTGCCTAACTTTTTTGCGTGCATTTGTTGCCTAAGTGTAGAGCCTAACTTGAGCCCTTATTTGTTTATACATTAAAGTCCAACTTGTTTTGTATGTCTCCTAGTTTTCTCATTTTGAGAAACCTAAGTGAAGTCTAGAACCACCCAAGATAGAGGTCCAAACGCCTCCTGGACTATAGGTATGGGACTGGTAGTGCACGCATTAGGTACGATTTAGAATCAATAGTGCGCTTTAGGTAAACAACTTAAAGATAGTAATCGGGTAGCATGAGATGATAGTCTGTGCCCGCTGGATAATACGAGTAACACCCCATCTCGAGGGAGTTACGAAGTATTATTTATGTTGCACGGGGTGATCCTTTAGGCTAACAAAATTAGGACCCCTACCTTGCCTTAAAACTAATTGTCTTGTTTAGCTGCCCAATTTTGTCTTTTCTCGTTATTTGGACTAATTCATATAATTCGAGTTTGTCCGGGACCCACAGTTGTGGACCTCGAGGAGTTCCTAAAACCTTCACCTCAAGGTAATTTGAGCCCTTACCCGATCTTTGGTGACGCAAACTGGTTAAACCATAGTTACATGTAAATAGGTGCCCTAACGCACCTCAAACCCGTTAGGTGGCGACTCTCTCTTCTAACACCATTCCTTAACAGAGTTGTCATGTGTGGAAACCCGATTTCACGAGAAAAAGGGGCACGACATGTGATGTATGGTTGGTATCGGTCTTTGTTCGACCGAGTTTCCCTATTAATATCTCTCTGATTTATGGCTACGGACCTGTTCGGATATACGGAACCGAAAGGAGTTCCTAATTGGTCATCCTCGACTTTGATCTTTGATTGGTACCGATTATGTACATCGGCCCAGGTCAGAGCCGGATATTCGATCAAATTTTGCTTCAGTTGACGTGATACTATCGAACTTCGTTCCTTCAACTCCTAAGTGAAGGCTTGAACAGCCCAATCATCTATGACTGACGGCAACTCCATGCGTTCCATTTGAAATCGGGACACGAACTCCCTAAGCATTTCATTATCCTTCTGTTTTACTTTGAAAAGTTCTGATTTTCTCGTTGCAACCTTTATGGCCCCGTCATGTGCCTTTATGAAAGAATCCGCGAGCATGGCAAATGAATCAATGGAATTTGGCTGTAGATTGTGGTACCAAATTATTGGACCCTTCGATAGAGTCTCTCCAAAATTCTTTAATAGAACATATTCGATCTCATCATCTTCCAAATCGTTACCTTTGATAGCACATGTGTAGGAGGTGTCATGCTCGTTCGGATCGGTGGTCCCATTGTACTTTTAGGATTTCTGGCATACGAAATTTCTTGGGAATAGGCTTCGGAGCCGCACTTGGAGGGAACGACTTCTGTGCATATTTCCTTGAATCCATTTCTTTCAAAATTGGAGGTGCCCCCGGTATCTGATCAACCCGGGAGTTGTATGTTTCCACTTTCTTATCATTTGCCTAAATTTTCTTCTCCCCAGATTCGATTCGTTTGGTGAGCTCCTCGAGCATCTTCATTATTGCGGGGTCATTCCCCGATTCATTATTATTCGACCTTTCTGGTACTGGCTCGGTCCGACGGGCGACTTTCAGTTCGACCTTGCTCGGAGTTCGATGTTGATTCTGTAGTTGTGCATTGGCGGCTTGTTGGGCCTATAGCATTTCGAATATCACTTGGAGACTGACTCATCCATCTCCTCCGCCCTGTGTACCTTGACCACTAGATCGGCCTTCTCTGTGTACACTCCCTTTGGGGTCCTCGTGCATATTCGCATTCAAAGCAATGTGTGAACTGACATCGACAGGGTTGGTAACCGGTGCTCCCCCGAGATCAGCTTGTGGCACCTCGACCCCTGGAGCAATTACATTGTCATTTTCCCCGTGAAATCCGAGGCCATTGTCACCATGTGTGGGTGCGGTTTGCGAGTTTGACATGTTTTTAATCCTGAAAGCAAAAATACTTGATAAGAACAAGCGTAAAGCAGTGTGTGTTATCATAATCAATATTGAATAATCACTATTATCCTTAGCCCCACGGTGGGCGCCAAACTGTTTACCCTAAAATTTGGATAACAATTAAACTTATATTGTGGTTTTAAGGATATGTGATTTTACTCAATACCAATTGATAAATGAGAAAGTAAATGACTAAATTAAACTGTAAAATAAATCAAACCAGTATGCATGCCGAGCCTCGATCTCGAAATGATGTATTCTCGGGGCTATAGTAGTACAAGAACGATTAAGATAAAATAATTCTGATGAACAGTAAGCAGAACAATTAGCAAGAAAGAAATAATTGTATAGCTTTTTCTCAGTAAATAATGATGATTACAAATGACTGGAATTCCTCTTTATATAGTAGATGAATCCTAATTATGGTATACTTCTAATTACAGAAGGAAATCGTATAAACAACTGATTAACCGCCACTGATTGATCCGTTCCGATATTCCCGCCACGATCCTCGACTAATCACGGATATCTCGCTCTTTTCGTTACTAAGCTATCCCGATATTACTCGAAGTCTATCTCTTATGCCTTTGATTGATACCGACCTCGATCTAGAAAGAGGCTTCGATTTCGAACTCGATGTCTCAACGCTTCGATGCAACGTCCCAGTCTCGATCAAATATACACCAGCTCAGGATGTGTAATAGAAACTTGGCTTCAGTATAATATAACTTAGGTATGTATAAGCAGATTGAAAATGAGAGTTCTTTGGTAGTGAAAACGATCGTACACTACCAAACAACATGGTGGAATTAATGAGATTTTCCATCATTAATCAGAGGTTTTAAATCAGTGCGTATAATACCGAATACTCAATAATTATACCGAAAAAACAAAAGAAATTAAATGAAAACGAATGTACGCTTTTACGTTATAATACAGTAAGATGCAAACATGAAATACAAAGTTTGTAATTTTATGTCCCCATATAATATCGTGTCAATGTTTTGTCATTTGTCTTTCAGATGGACAAAATAGGAAGTTGGCAAATAGAAACTAAGGACCCGTTTGGTCATAGATTTCGTTAAAATAAACTTGAATTTTATCTGTAAACACGTGTTTGGCCATAAAGTTTTCCTATATTTTGGCAAAATCTCAAATCCCACTAGTTTTGGTCTAAATCCCTTATAATACACATGTTTTTCCAAAATAAATTTGGCAAATATGTTTTGAAAACGTATGTCCAAACATATTTTCACCTTCAAGTCAAACTTCACCCAAAATAAATTTTTAAAAATAAATTTGAATATCTATGGCCAAACGCTAGCTAAGACATTTCAGAGTTCTCAGGTGGTTAAGACATACATAAAAAATGTACACTCAATTAGTAGAAAAAATAAATCCAATACTTTAGGTAAGTTATACCACTATATTGGACTTAATTTGATAATAATGTGGGAGTAACTAGAGATAGTGTCCATTAACACTATCAAGGGTTGTGTCGGGATGGATATGGACCATCCGCTCTTAACTAGCGACCTTGATTCCAAACTTGGAAATGAAAAAAAAAATTAATAGTAGGAAGAGCTACCGTTTTTAATGGACATTACGCTACATGAATCCGAATGAACTCTTATACAAATATCAAACACAAGGCGAGGAACAAATAAAAAGAAAAATGTAAATTAAGAGAATGTGTGTTGAGCTGAAAAAAAAAATTAATTTGGGTTCCTCTTAACTCTTAAGGGGCTATTAAGACTTAGGAGTAAACCCATACGGCCATACTTCTATTATCAACAAATAGACAACCAATAATTATATATTAGCAAGAGAACACTTCCTCTTAGGCTTTGCTCTTATATTAATATACATTACCTTTCTTTAGCCTCCCTTTTCCAGTGGCGAATTTTAGTATTTTTGTGTCAAATCCACAATATGCGCGTAAAAAGTAATTGAAAATATAGTTTGATTTACATTTTAAACTTGCTGTGTCGGTTCAGAATCCATGAAGTTTAAATTCTTGATTCGTTAATGCTTCAATTACTCCTCTAACAAATAAAAGAAGGGGAAAAATAACAAAGATTATATTTTGGCCTCACAATCTATGGGATGACAATTTGATCTAACTGATTCTAAAGGCAGTCCGGTGCATTAAGCTCCCGCTATACGTGAGGTTTGAGAAAAGATCGGACCACAAAGATATATTATACACAACTTTACTCTGTATTTTTTCAAGACACTGTTTTCACGGCTTGAACCCCACAAGCACCAATCCACTAAAAAATGAAGTTTATAAGAAAGAATGAGGAAAAGGCAATGAATGAACTCTTGGATTTCACTTCTGCTTCACTAGTAAGTATTACTTGCTGCAAAGAAAAGGACACTTCTTTGCTTCTCCGTTTGTGAGCTCAACCACATGCTACTATGCCCCAACATGTCCTGTTACAAATCATTCCTTGCAGGCTGCAGCGACGAAGCTAAAATTTTCACTAACGAGATTTAATATTTACTATATGTATATATATAGAAATAATTTTAGCGTAAAATATGCAATATAATTAACAAGCGAAGGGGGTTCCGCCTCCCAACCAGCTACCCCCATATATTCCCCCCCCCCCCCC